>JAZHYW010001751.1:0-82236 GCA_037355805.1 Ixodes ricinus | reverse complement strand
TGGAGTCTTGTTTACAAAGCCGGAGGTTCAGTCAAAGCTTCAGTACAAACAATACGGTGGAGGCTAATGTGGTCATAAGACTAGGAGCCTTTGGGAAGCATTCCCATTGAAGGTGTACATCGAGATATTAACTGGTCTTTGCTCAAAACAGGGTGTTGTTAGTATCATAATAAAACTTCAAGAACGGTTTACAGAAATAGACGGAAACAGATGGACCGCAAGAATATTGCATTGACACGTAATGGAGATAGCATACCGAATTGTGTCAAGTTGTTCGAGTGCCATTTCATGAGAAACGAACACAAACCTATGATTAAAGGACACTGTGAAGGTAATAGTGATAGAAATGTAGTAACAATTAATGCAGATGCTGGATTTTTATAATTGTGCAGTGCAATAAAAAAGAAAGGTGTGAATATGGTATAATTTTGTCGAACGTGCATTTTTGTTTGAGGCTAGGACAGAAGTACCAAGCACGAGAACGTAAGGCCAACATGCTGAGAGGTTGACACTGCATGTCTGTATGCCACTTCCCGCACCCTCCCCCCTTTTCTTTTTCCAGAACATTTCCGAGGCCTACGTAAACACCAACATATGCTTCTTTCTTTTTATAATTGCAGTGATGTGATTGTTTCTTTATTTGCGCCAAACTTTAAAAAAAAAATGCTTGTCGTCCTGTATTCTTCTACACGCTGGCACACCGACATGCAGGGAAGTGTGCCAACTTTGAGGCAAATAAATTCATTTCCCTTCTTCAATGCTAAAATGAATGCCTCACGTCTCACTCATGCCAAATCGTTACGGCAGGATGCGCTAATTTTCACTGCTTTCTGTTATCCCTTCCAGCAACCTGCTATACGGTTTGATTTTGAACGCAGTATTTTTTTCATACCTCGTGTTTCGTTCGGGTGGGTCAGTTAGCTCGTCCGTTCAGGGACGCTTCTCACCCTTCGGTAGTACTGCGAAGAAGCTGAAACCCACGGAGAAGTCATTAGTGATCTTGCATATCTCGCTTCGCCGCGGTGCAGCTGCTTATTCAGGAGGAAAATTTGGATATTAATAAGCGTAAGTCCCATGCGTCGTCGGATTTGTAACGTAGAGTTGAGACACTGTATTTACATTACGCAGCATTCGGTGTAACTAGAGCCGCCGTTACATATTCTACCTCATCTCTCTTCTCCGCCAGCAAAAAGCACCACCGAACAGTGGAGTCAACGTTACTAGAACCCTCAGTTGGGAAACCGCCATGAGCCTGCTCTGGAAAAAGTGGCGCCGATCCTTATCCCAGCAACGAGCTAATGGCGGTGGCAACGCTGCCTTTTCTCCCGTAGCGGCCACTCCGCAGAACTGCACGGCTGCACTTATTGGTCCAGTCGAGTCACAAAAGGGCCGGTGGCGCCATCTCGCAGTGGCCATCTTGCAGTAGCCATATAAAGCAACATTCATGTGTCAACTCGTCGCTAAAGAGTGGCGCTGTTATCGTATTTGGCTCGGTCTCGGTGAACGCCATCGGCCTAGGTTTCAAGGCCGAGTTTCCCAACTGAGTGGTTTAGTAATATTGAGTGGGAGCAGTACACGTGTAGGCTTTGGCCACTGAAAACAAATTTGGAGCTTGGTAACTGCTAACCGCTGTCTTGGAAACCGCTGACTGTAAGGGCGTTCGTGAGAAAAATAACCGTGTGTCGCGATTTGTGTAAATAAAACATGCTTGGCAGAAAGCTCGAACGCCGTGACTCTAGAGGTTGAGATAGAATACAAAAGTTTGAGAATATCCCGTTACTTGCATCAAAAGATAATTGAAAAGCATAAATTTTTTTCCAAAAAGATGACTGACATTGTGGACGTATATGGCATTCATATCAGTGGAAACCACTTGTCAGAAAAAAAGAGAACATTGTTCTCTTTCTTCTAAACTTAGGTGGACGTCGGCTCACGGAACAATTTCGTCTTTCTTTTTGTCTTTTGATCGAGAGAGCGTCATGTTATCAAATTTCTGGTTCTTTAACAACCGCTAGCGTCAGCAATCTCACGGAGTTTCAGCTTTGGGATTCTTACTCACGCGAGTTGAAAACACGGTTCTAGTTTTTTACAAACGCCCGGTTATAGGATACGGTCCGACATCTTGACGGCTTGAACGCTGTATTAGTCACGATTGATTTTTTTCTTTTATATTTATGGATCAGAGCATGGGTATAGTGATATTATCTCAAACTAGCATTGATTCGACACCTGGCGGCCAATATATGGTATTATTTTTAATATCACATATGTCGTGCACTTAACATCTCTTTACAGCCCTTCAAACTTTCAAAAGCACCGTCAATGAAGATCAAAATAAAACTACCATTGAAGAAATTTAAGGATCTTAGATTTCTGTCGTAAGAGAGTTCATGTATTGCCAACATGCGCATTTTTCATTATAAGTATCTCCATAAATAATATCCATATGTTAATTTTTGCTATTGAATTAATATTTTGTTTTCAGAACAAACGATTCACTTTCGTACTCAAAACTTTTCTATTCTGTGATGGTTTAATTCTACATTTTTGTTCTACCGTTATACGTATTCCAATAAAATAATCATTCCAATATCGTCAGGCTATGTCCCTCGTCAGTAAGCAGGTGTTTAAAAAATGGCTACTGCAATCGCCTCTAAAAAAGAAAAAAGCATGACTGTTGTCAAAATAACCTCGTTCTTGTGTCTCGTGCTCTTACACACCCATAAAGGCCCAATTAGCCTGTTCTAGAGTATGTGGATGCTAATTCACGATTGCATATAAAGTGAAAAATCTAGGTATGCATCCTCATTTATAGTTGGACAGGCCAACATATAAATCGTTGCTTTGCATCCGCAGTGAAATGGAGTACACTAAATTATGTGCGTGTGTTTAAAAGCTTTTCTTGTTGCTACAAATGAGTGTATGAGTCACTGACCATGACGAATCATCGCCCATCTTCCAATGTAGAGTAGGAAATCTCACTTGTTCTGTGAGCACGAAGAGGTTAGTCATCTTGGTGATGCCGCCGTGCAATATATTTACAAATTGGTGCACATTCTGCTTCACCACTTTGTAAACCAGAACGGGCGAGCGGAAATTGTAGTGCACGTCGTTTCCGCGAAATGTTTCCTACTTTGTTTCGGCGCAGATCTAAGTGCCAAAACAGGATAGCCGCGGCCTTTGTTCTTTTTTTCTTTTTATGTGCATGTGTTACCGTTATTTACGGAAAACAAGTACGGAGAATACTCAGCGGCGTTGCGTAATTCTCTGTGGATACGCATCGGTGTTTGAAAACATTACTTCGTCTTGACGGAATACGACATGCTGTAGAAAAGGAATTATAGCATGCTGCCTCTAGTGTGTTGAGCTGACATGAAGATTTTTTATCTGTATTTATTTTCGTCTCTTTTTTTATGCTAAACCAAATAGTCCATTCTAATCATCGCTGTAAACTCGCGCATTTTGTCTCGTCGTTATTTAGCCACGGTGTGCCTTTACTTTGCAAGCCCTCACGCATTCGTCTCCTCTCTTGACAGGGCAAAGAAAACGCAAAAGCCAGGATTAGAAGAAACAGGATGTAAGTTGCCATCTACAGCACAGAATGTCACCAGTGAGCAAATCTCAAACAAAGTAAACAATTTGACAAGCCAAAGCACGCTGTAAACAGATGAAATCTCGTCGGGAAAAACTCGCTTGGCAAAGGTTGACGATTAATGCGTTATAAAAATGGCGAGTTGTTTAGAAGTTTCAGAAGTTTTTACAAGAGAAACTTGTTGTGACCTGTTTAGCCCTGGTGCTAAATTGGTGACCATTGAGGCCACGAGAATGGAGGCGAAATCGGTTAGTTAGTTTTCTGATTACATACAACGTTATAAAGAACTCTTCAATTGCTTGGAGGTACAACGTAGTAGCAAATTTTACGCTCAACCTCATTGTGGCCTAGCCGTAACGAAAAATATTAATTAATATACTCGTAGACGGCAATACAGGGGAAGGGGGGGGGGTCAAGCCTTTTACGCTGCTCCAAACCGAGACTGAGCTTGCCAAGAGCGCCCATGACGTCCATCCTTCCTCCTTGCGCCTGCTCCAGAGCCCCCATGTCGGCGTCACAGGTGACGTCAGCAGTGCGACGCAAGCGCAGACTGGAGAGATAGACGTCACAGGTGCTCTTTGCCGGCTTAGCTTTGCTTCTAATCCGCACACAATGATGACGATGATGCAATTAATGCAAAGGCGCAAGCGAGCTCGACAAGAAGAGCGATAATTATTCATTGAGAAGGGGAACAAGGGGGACGAAGGACAAACACAAATCTCAAAACTCAACTAGGTGACTGGCGCGCCTTAAAAATGCACCTGGTTCTGGTATCGAACCAGGGACCTTTCATTTCCTGTGGAGCGATCTACCAACTGAGCTAAACATAAGTTTGACGCCTGTAGAGCAAACAGGTTTTAACAGCTGCCACCAGTCAAACACCAGCGAAGGTGAGCGGCATGTATGTTAAGGTTATGATGATAATGCAATTATTGCAAAGGTGCAGGCCTCTTCATTAAATTTTTTTCAGTCGCGCACTAGTCACCTAGTTGTGTTTGGAGATGTGTGTTTGTCCTTTGCCCCCCTTGTTCCTCTTCTCCAGGGATTATTATTCATATTCTTGTCCAGCTCGCTTGCATCTTTGCATCAATTGCATTATCATGCTGACCTTAAAATGCAGACAGTTCACCTTTGTTGGTGTTAGACTGGTGGCCACTGTTCAACCCCGTTTGCTCTACTGACGTCTGATCCCTGGTTAGCTCAGTTGGTAGAGCGCTCCACTGGAAATGGAGAGGTCCCTGGTTCGATAGCAGGAGCAGGGGGATTTTTTCTTCGCGCACGAGTCACCTAGTTGTATTTAAAGATTTGTGTTTGTCTTTTGTCCCCCTTGTTCCCCTTTTCCAGGGATTATCATCGCTATACAATTATGACATTTCTCCCCCTGTGGCGCCCACTACGAATTTTGTAATCAATATTTCACGTCACGGTTAGACTATAAAGAGGTCGAGCGCCAACTCTTCAACTGCAATATGCCCAAAAAACATAACTTCATGAAGGTATTTACATTTTTAATCAATTACCTAACCAAAAAATTATGAGTCAGTAATCCGATATGTGAAGGTGGATGACCAGCGTAGCTGTTTAGCACACGACACACGACGTGACACAGAATTTTGAACAAAGGCAGGAACAGATTTATTGTCTTGGTCGGTGGTCATCGTGACGAGCCGGCGGAAACTATACACGCCCGACGGAACCGCCACCCCGGGAGAGTGGAAGGAAAGGAAACTAGTGCAAGCAAGCGGGAGTTTGGAACGACGACAAAGAGTGGGTGGTGCGAGCGTAGACATGGCCGACGCGGGTCGCACAGCGGCTAATCTTTGAGAAACTTTTATTAACTATCTGAGAGTATACTGATCTTGAAAATAGTGCCCGTTGAAAACTAATCTTCTGAAAATGCATATCTAAGTGATGAGACGTATATAAGCTTTTGCAGAGAATGAAGCGATTTTGCATCAAATTCGGGACCAGTGTTTTTGTTGACGCATGTGAAAAATCGCCGGAACCTTAGCGACAAACAGCTTCGCTGTAATAATTGCATTTTGCTTCTATCCTAGTTCCCCACGATGGTCTCCAACTTAACTCCAGGTCACGTGATGCCCCAAGCATAAAAGCAAACCTAACGTAAAACGTTTATTAATATTATTTATACGAAACAGGCTAAAAAGAAGAAAAAACCTGAATAGTAACTGGAAAAATTAACTGATATTTTCAAAGAGTCGGGCAGGCTCACCGCTCTTCACCATTGACCCTTCAAATCCTCGCCAGAGCCGAGTGTTGCAAGCTAAAACGCGGTAGTGATTCTACAAACACGCAGGTACAATCATTCATCGAGATCAAAAAGGGCAGGAGTGGTGATTGAGCACAGGATTCCTGGTTTCTGCAGGGCGAGCTTGCGCTCTTCGTGCTTCGAACTGCGTTGTAAAGTTGCACACACCTGAGTAATAAATATATTTATGAACAAAATAAAATGTGAAAATAAAATAACATGATGGCTAAAGATAAAGACGGAGTTTAAAATGTAATTGTTAATATGTACCGATGTAATATTAAGATGGCCTTCGGTAAGAAGTAAAATAAAATAAAGCGCTTTAAAAATAAATGTTCCAGTGGTGCACTGATACATATGTACCCTCTGGTTAGGACGGTTTGTTCTTATAAAAAAAATGTTCATAAAAAAAAAGAACTCATGAGGATAACGTATTTACTCAAATAATAGATGCACTAGCTGTTTAAGAACAAATCATGTGGGTCCACTTAACCGCGGAGCAGGCGAATAGCCAATCACCGCGATCCAATCAGATGCCAGCGGTTTATGGGTAAAGATAGCGTCTTCACGTACACATTAAAGAAGAAAAAAATTTTTCGCTCGCGTTCTTACAAAGACATTGTTGTCTCTCTGTTTCATACGTATAACGAGAGGATTGGCCGTCAGTGTATTCTACAGGAACGCAAACGCAAGGGCCTCGTTTTTCAGTAGCGCGTCTATTACTTGAGTAAATGCGGTATTGATCTGGTAAAACAATGGGTGTAATTTCAGCTTCTAACTTGAAGAACGTGATGCCGCACAGGTAAAGACTCTGGTAACATGGCGCGTATTGGTGCACCTATATTCTGAAGTTAGAAAAGAAATCCCGAAGCTTCAAAATGCTTTCCAAAATAAAAAAAAAGGCAACGCCAGGCATACGAGCTCACAGCTCTGTGCTTCCTCAAGCGCGGAGCTGATGCAAGTCAGCTCCGCGCCTGTGAGCACGTGGCTAAAAGAAACAGTGTAAGGATTTTAACGTTGCAAGAATCTGCAGCGTGTTTCATGTTTCCGTTTATCTTAGCAAAAGTGAAATAAAACACGACGCTTTCTCAAGAATTGCCGCGATTCCACAAGTTTTATTTCAAAACAAAAACCTGATTATTTCCCAACCTGCAACCGCTTATAGCGACCATGGAATCCACGACGTGACCACATGAAGCGGTGTGTTGTTGTGAATGAGAAAGTTATGCAGTCATCTGCCAAGTTTAAAGCTAATTAAAATCTTGTCAGGCACAGCATAACTAAACGCCCCTGTGCATGTGATCGTCGCTAAGGTTGCATTAAACGAAGCGTCTGAGGCTCCATCTATCCGAAGTCAACAATACCATCCCGTCTCCGTTGCTCCTCTGGGGAACAAAAAAATGAGTGTTTACACTCCTGTCTGACACTGCGTTCAAGACCTGCTAACCGCGCTAGCGGTTAGCGATGCCGACTGGTTGGAGTGACTCGACCTGATCGAACCGGGGCTTGAAGTGGTCTTATCGATACGAGAACCTCCAGAGAACGAAGGGAATTCGCGAGCACTGGTGATTGATTGGTTGATTGATTAATTGATTAATGAATTGTTTGATTGATTGTGACTTTGAGCGCAACAGCAACGTGCCCATTGTGCGCCAAACAACTTTGTGGACATAGCACAAAAGTTTAGTTTGCTTTGAAATGTAAAAGCCAATTGACCTGGCAGAAGATAAAATGCTAAGCAAGGTGTAATTAGGTGTGGGGAACTTGTAAAATAAAAAGTAGTATGGTGGAGAAGCTAGAGCTTATGCAAACTACCTGTTTTATCAAGATATCTGATAGGTTCAAAAGGAATTAACGGCTGCTTACCAAGCAAAGAGTGCAGGGTGAAATGGAATATGGTACCACAAGAATTCTGGAAAAGAAGAGTGTCTTTGCTTAGCAGCCACAGCAAGGACCGAAACAAGTCAGACCGTCCAAGCCTCGCCGCAGTGTTCGCACAGTGGATGATCTGCCCCATGCAGCAAGTATCGATGATTGGCATATGAATGACAAAGACTCAAGCGACAGGGTAAGACCTCACGAGACCGGGTTTTATAGGAAAGCTCTCCAATGTCGCTAAGACAGACTTGATGGTATGCAGCTTATTATGCTCTTGGTCCAACTCCGATTACCAATCTTGAAATATGGCTGCCTTGAAAACAGGGTTGAGGTCTTGAGTGGTAAATGCATAGCAATTTCAACAATATTCGTGAAGAAAGCCGCCAGCCGGTCTGCCTTCTCATTGCCGTTAAGCCCAACAAGGCTGAGTGCCCCAGTTAATTTTGTATGCCCCAGTTAATTTTTGCACGCACCAGTTGAATAAGGTTGCTTCCTATCTTTAACGAAGCTTACTTGAGTAATAATACTTTTGGGAATCTACAAACAAAATAGGCTTTATAGTTCGACTTTTTATAATATAGTTTACAGTTTTTGAAACTGCTCGAAGTTCTACAGTAGATATACTGACTATACAACCCAACCGTTCAATGCTAGTGAGTGATTCAGAGTGTACAGCGGACCCGACAAAAGAGAGGTCTTCACCCTATTGGCATAAAAATGGGCATAGTCATTGTAGATAACGTAATAAGGCCGGCGATCTGGTTCAAGTTAAGCATTTTTAAAAGAGATGTATTGTGTTTGTCCCCTCTTTGTAGCCTCATTCGTGGGTTTTAGAAATGTATATTCATTGTATTAGTTTAATGTCTAATGGAACTCTTGCTGGACGACAATTGCATAAACGTTATATTTGTTTAATTTTGTCAAACACCAGTCGCGCGTGACGGCAGCATGTTCCAAGGAGCAACACTGTTAGTCCTCTCGGGTAAGTGGACCTCATCCAATTCAAGAAAAGGGAAGTGACGAAGGTCTTCAAGGCGAAGACTAAATAGTCGCAGGTTATTATGCTTATTTGTCTTTGAATACGTGACAAACTAGAGCCTTGAACACTAGAGCAACTTGGATGATTAGGCTCTCAGAGGGGTTTTGAGGCGTAACTCAAGGGGAAATATTCCCGTCTTTTTTCTAGGGACATCTGATTTGTTTCAACGTATAAGCTGAGTGTCGATGATGTCCGAAAGGCCCCTGCAGCAAGTTGGAGGCCAAGGTGTTGAACATGATCCAACATCTTCAGCACCGACGACCTTGCCGATCCATGCACTATGGCTCCATAATCAAGGCGGGATTTCACGAGAGAATTATACTGACGCAGCAGACACTTTTTGTCGGCCCCAGATCCAGTCAAGTTGCCATATGGTAGCTTTTTGTCTGGAGGCCCGCCAGACTAAATTTCTGGAAATAAAGATTTCATTTCATTTCATTATGTCATAGGACTTATTGTAAATTCCACTGGTAGATCCGAATTGGCCTCCAAATTCTGCGCGGGACGAGAAAATCCGCTCCGTGGCACCCGCTCCAAATTGAGGAGCAAAAGATGGAGTCGCATTTGTAAAGTAAACATTTCGGCAAAATCTGCCTGGTTAGGTGAGTATTAAGAAAAGAACTGGACGTTTCTTTCGCCGGACACGGTTTATCGTTCAAAATGGCCGCTGCATGGATTTGCCTCCGCTAGGACTTGACGAGCTGAATGAAATCTCCGACGACCAATCAATACTGTGCGACCAGCAGAAGAAATGCCCTACAGAGATCGAAAGCCAAACCACGGGGGCCATGGCACAAACGGAGAGCAATAGATCCGCTTCCGCCGCCCGGAACGACGGGGCACGCAGTGATTGCCAGCGGGGAAGCTCAGATCGCTGGTAAGACATCCTTAAACAGACAGAGGAAGTAAACCATCACATGCACGGTCGTTGGTGGTCTGTGCTTGTTTTATTGCACATGAAGACACCGGCGGCATGCAGTGTAAGAAGGTAAACAATCAGTTGCGGCAAAATAAACACGCCTATAACCTTGCGTCTGCTTCCTTCTTGGGATGTTCTCTCGTGCTCTTTCTCGTTATTCCTGTCGGGATCGCAGATGTCAGCCCTTACCATTCGCCGCGGTCTAGTCCCGCCGCTGCACACCCTGAACCATGCGAGGTAGCAGTGTACGAGACGCAATGCACACACCGCACGCACTGCCCGTCACCACCCGAATAAGCAACCGACCGACCGGACCAGACCGGACATGCTCGACCCGCTACGCGCATGCGCAGTGACGCGCTGCTGTCAACTTCCGGGAGATCTCTCGAAGTTGACGGAGCGGTTGCGGCGCTGTCGGAAGCGCTCCACGGAGCTTGCGTTGCCACAAGTCTGCGAGCGGAAGATGACCAACTTGAGCCAAATCTGCAAGAGGAATATGCGCGTTTCAAAAGCATTTTGCAGCGCTTTTGGAGCGCTGCAAATCTGCTAACGTAATTCACCATTATAGGATATTAGCAGATTTGAGGCATTTGAGCCCCATTTCTTTCAAAGGAGAGATAAAATGTGACTTCCTCTTAAAGATGAGGCCTAAAGACTTCTGTAATAACGGATGCTTTGGAGATCTCTTGATCTCCAAAGCCGGATCCAGTGTTATTCCACGACGAAGGAAGAAAAGCATAGTTTTCTTCGGGTGAAAACTTGAAGTAAATTTCTTTGGCCCACTTCCTCATTTTATTTACTTTGATCTGTAGCTGGCGCTTACAGCTGGACAAATTGCAAGAAGAAACCAAAATCTGGACGTTATCAACGCACAAGAAATATGATACTATGCGCAGTATTACCTTCGAAACAGAGTTGATCTTAATGACAAATAATGTTACGCTGAAGACTCCCTTCTGGCACCTCATTTCTCTGACTAAAATGGTTAGAATAACTAGCACCTAGTCTAACTTTGAAGGTTAGATCAAGCATAATTTTTTTATGCAGCACAAAATGCAGTCATGTGTATTAGATGAGTCGCTGATGATTCCGTATCGCCATGCCATGTCGTATGATTTCTCCAATTCAAAGAACACTGAGAGGCGGTTCTGCCTATTCACATAATCATCATATAGTTGTCTCCAGGCTCACAACGTTGTCAAGAGTCGACCACCCTCCCTGAAATTCACACTAATTCCAATAAAAGAAAAAGTTTCGTTTTAAGAACGTAGACAAGTCGCCTCTTCATCACCCGCTCAAATATTTTGCCAAGGCTGCTTGTAAGTGCAAAAGGGCGATAGCTGGATGGGGTACAACATGGGTCTGCTTCCAGGCTTGAGGAAAATATGCCCGTGCCCACAGCTGGTTCAAGAAACACAGCAATGTTTTAAAAGATTCGGGGCTAGCAGAAAAATCATCTCATAATGAAAACTTTCAGGCCCAGGGGCAGAGTACTTCTTAAGATACGAGCCGATTTAAGTTTATGCATCGACAAAGGCTTGTATCCTGCAGACTTTCCACCACGCATACTAATACAATTATATACCGCGCTAGCCTTGAAGTTCTTGAATTGTGTTCTGTAGTTATAGGAGCTAGAAACTTTAAGAAAGTGACCTCCAGTGACATTAGCAACATTCCTTAGCTAGTCGACAAAAGAATAAAAAAGCGGAATCACAAATGAACGATAATCTCCCTTTATTCTGCGATACCGAACCCAAACCTCTTTGGCCGATACAAAACGGTTAACTGAGTAGACATACTTTATTGAGATAACTCTTTGTTCCCCCATGGCTTGCACCGCTTCGGAATATTTTGGAAGTATGTGGAATGTTTTGGAATGTAGAATGCGAATGCGCTTAGAACGTGTTCTGTAACATATGATGTCGCAACATCTGGTGACAGAGTTGAATCAGTAGGGCGTCAAGTGTTGCATTCAATCTTAAAAGTTCCCAGACTGCCTTTCCTAGCTTCCACCTAGGAACGTATTTTAAAACGGTGGAAAGTGCAACGTTGCTTCCTAACTATCCGGAAAGTGGTCGCTTCCAAAATGTTTTTTTAACAATTTTCAAGATAAACAAGGAAATAATCGGGGTAATGAAATGGGCAGGTCGATGTATGTGAAAGAGTTGTGAGTTCGTTGCCAAATGTTCATTTTGTGTCATTGGGAGGACACAAACCTGGAGACAGTAAAATAAGTTTATGACCTTACCACGGGAATCAAGTCGGTTATTGCGCCACATAGGTTAGTCAGCACTGAAGTGCACCGGAAATTAGAAAGGGTTCTGGTAGTTGATCGATAACACCTTCAAGTTCATGCCAATGCGGTTAATCGTGTGGTGGAAGATATAAAGGCACAACAGTAATGAGAAGATCTACTAAGATACGGGATGCCACCGCTTCAAGTGGTATACAAACATGGACTTTAGCTCACGCTATGCTTCTCCGTATGACCACAGCGACACCACCAAAAGATTTGGCGGATGAGCGATCTTTTTTTTTTAAACACGATGACGGCGTTATATATCCGTGTGAGGACGGTCAAAATGAGTCCTACAAACAGACACCAATACATGGCTTGCACTGACGTGACATCGCGTACTTTTGGTCATCATGGAAGAGAGAGGAAGCTGTGTTTGTAGGAATTTTGGGTGACGTGTTAATCTTCTGCAGTCTTGGGTAAGTTACTTTTAAAAAGTAATTCGTTACAGTTATAGTTACTTTCAGAAAAAAGTAGCGAAGTTACCGTTGCAGTTACCGCAACAAAAGAGTAACTCGTTAAGTTACAGTTACTTTTAAAAAAGTAACGACATTACTTTTCAGTTACTTTTCTATAACACAAAAAATTTTGAAAAACTAGAAAACGCTTTTCACAAAGTTGTATTGCATAAAATAAAAAAGTACGCTTTTACTTCATATTGTAACTTAGCAGCAGTGGCTTCTCGAAATTAGTGTTTGAAAGTTTCCACGCCAGAGTTGTGGCGCAAATCGAAATGCGAAACATGCGCAGTGCCCTCCGCGTGTATTTTTGTTTCACGGTTGATTCACCCGATTAAAAAGCGTTTGCACAGAAAAAAAAACACAACATAAATAGTGCTTCAAAATACTAAGATGTAAGTGTTCAGTCACAAAGTACAAGCGCGTGCATAAAGATAACTAGATTTCTTTTAGCAAATCTGCACGTGGCTATATTCGGGTCGTGACTCGCAACAAAGAACGTATTCACAAGTTTGTGCAAGGCCAATTTGACACCCGAAATGTCGGAACAGACTCTTTGAAAAGTGCAAGATGTAGCTAAATAGTACTCGTTCAGTGATATATTTTTCACAAAAAGCTGAAAAGTAACGACAAAAGTAACGTCGTTACCTTCATCGTTACCTCAGAAAAAGTAATAGAACTACAGTTACAAGTTACATTTCTAAAAAGTAACTCGTTACAGTTACAAGTTACCAAAAAAGTAACGAAGTTACAGTAACGCGTTACTAGTAACGCGTTACTACCCAAGACTGACCTTCTGTAGTCTTCTGGCAGGAGAATAGCAACGTCCGGGCAAATCTGGGATGCACAAAAGAGGGTCTTGGTAAGAGGGGAGATCCTTCTTCCCCCTTCTTTTGTGGTCATCATAGCGGTCTTTGGATGACGTCACGTGCAAGCCATGTATAGGTTGCAACTCATCCAGGAAAAAATTAATATCATGTATGTTTTGCAGTAACCCTCGACAATTCCACTACATAAAACCAGTTTTGTTCATGAATAAGATATATGAGTTATTTAAACTAAGAACAGTTCGCCTACGAGTCCTGGGGCAGCTTGAGAGGAGTCACCATGGCTTTTGGTTTCTTGGGGGCTTTGCTTGTCGATTTCGAAGCGTCGGGAGAATAGGTGGGGTAAGTGACAGGTCATAAACTTCAATTTTTTCCTCCTTAGAGGGAGAAACAGGAGCTGCTTGAGGTGCGTGCTGCTCCGAGAGTCTGGAGAGAGTGAGAAATTCGCGTTCTCCTTCTGGTAGATAACACGAGGACCAGGCCAGGCACACCAAGTGGAGGCTTGTCCTCGATGGAAGGAGGTGTTGAAGAGCCACCTCAACGGGATGGAATACCCCTGGCACTTTCGACCTATTGGTAGTCGGGGGCTGGGCTTGGATTCTCAGGTCTTCAGGTATGACCTTGGTTGCCGGAGAGTCAAAAGTGGGTGCAGGCCTTCTGCGCACCACGTTGAGGAAACCAAAACCACCTCTCGCAAGAAAGAAGAAACGTTTCTTTGCCTTGGGGGAAGAGATGCTCTCTTTGCTCTTAGAGAATGGGTCACCTTCTCTTGTTTCCAGATAGGGCATCCACGAGTGTACGCCGAGTTCGGGCCACTACATGCAGTTGGGGCATTCTACAGCTCATTCGCAAACATTTGGAAAGTGCCCCAAGTTCCGCATTGGGCCCAGGTTTTTTTGTTGTTGTTTTTGCCACGGCAGCTCCTCGCACACTGGTCAACCCGCTGGTACCGGAAACACCGCTGAGGGTTTGGCACGTACGGCCGAACACGGCATTTCAAGTATCCCGCCTTGATGATTGCTGGGAGAGTGTGTTGCTCGAAGGTCACAATTAAGTGCTTGATAGGGTTTCTAACCATCACGTCGAAACTTAATGCGCTTTACCGCGACTACGCCCGATGTCCGGAGGCCATCAAAAATTATCTTCTTACTACTGTCAAGGAGGTTGTCCTCCGAGAACACATCTCGCACGGTGTTTAGTGTGCGATGTGGGCTCACAGTTGCTTGGATGTCTACGATGTGTGTCATTTTAGAAGGTGCTTGACTTTGAGTTCTGGTGTTCACCTAGACTAGGGGTGGTTCCCGTTTCGACCCATTCCCAATTCAACCTTCCCGTTTGTACCTTCCCGTTTCAACCCGGCTCGAAACGACCTTCTCGTTTCATCCTTTCCCATTTCGCCCTATCCCGAAACAACCTTCCCGCTTCGGCCATCGTTTGTTATCAGTTAGGTCTGGTTCGTTTGTATTGTTCGTTAACAGTTGATTAGGTTCAAGTGTCCAAAGTCTGTCCTCTTTGCTCACCTCACTTCTCCCTCTCCCGAAACAACCTTGGAGACATGGCACCGTAAGATAAACACTGTGTCAGGGAGGGCTCACCCGAACATTTACAGCTTCATCGATTTGATCAAACGGGATGAGGCTTTGGCAAGGGTATCTTTGCAGCAGCTTGCAAAGAGTGGTGCCGTGCGAGCCGCCAGGGGTCACAAGTGGGTCAGCAAGGACCGCAAACAATCAGAACTGGACTGTCGCCTTTCTGATGGCACGATTTCCCTGTTCGACTTTCTCAACAAGGCGAAGGCATTTTCTGGTCTATGATGTTTTCCTGTGTGCGCGAGTGTTCAGTGTTTGAAATTGTAAAAGAAAATAAAGTCGCAATCATATGCCTGTCACCCTGTCTGATTTATCGTTCTCCAAAATATCAAGATCACTAATATGAGGTTTTAGAATAACGTACGCAAGCACTTTGGGTACCCTAACAATAGCGTCGCGATGGCGACGCTATTTTGAGCTTACCCACTGTGCTTGTGTATGCAAGACTTCATTATTGTACGTAGCGCGAACAAGCGATCGGCAATGTTGCTGTTTATCTCATAGAATTAAAAGGCTGGCATAAAACTATTACTGTCTTTGGAAGTGCTCATCTGAATCAGTAGCCTAAGTCCTAAAATTTGGTGCCTGCTAAAACCATTTCGAAGTAAAGTTTAAAAAAAAACGACAAAGTCGTCCTTGCAGTAACGGTGTCGCAGAGTGTACATAGACCGTTTCGCGGTTGCGCGTTATGCGGATCATCTTGAAATAAAAAAAATAAAAAAAGCAAAAACACTTTAAGTGGTTGAGGTAGGAATACAATATTATAATATTACTTTGAAGCTTGCTTGAAAGAGGTGCATGATTTTAGAATACATTGGCATGCAATAATATTTCAGAACATATATTCTTAAGCAGAAAAGGTGCGCAGACCAGGGTTAGAACGATTAGACTTTTCGCGTAGAGGTTGTGATGCGCAGGATCTTATACAAATGGATTGAAAATGGACGGGTTCAAACGCAAAAGGTCTTTCGAGTATCGGTTGAAACGGGACGGGTTCAAATGAGAAGAGCGTTTCGGGAATTGGACGAAACGGGACGGGTTCAAACGGGAAGGTCGTTTTGAGAATGGGTCAAAACGGGACGGGTTCAAACGGGACGGTCGATTCGGGAATGGGTCGAAATGGGACGGGTTTAAACGGGAATGGGTTCTTTCTGGCTACACCCAGACTAGGAGGTCACCAGGATGCACCTTCTTAGCCCAGTAAAAATACCCAATAACGTTTTCAAAAACGTTTACTGCAATAAACGGTGAAAATTTTGCTATGGGTTTCAAGTCATTTTCAAAGTAAATTACAAAACAAAAGTCTTTGGGAAGGTTTTTGGATTCAGATCTCTTGCAATGGTCAGCTGTCCAGAGCAGCGCGCCTTTTAAAGGCTTGCCCTGGACGGTGTTTAGAGAGTAGTGTGCCTTGGGATGGCAAAAGGTGTTCATAATCTCGGTTCACCAGCCGCCACCGAGCCCAAGAAGGAGTTAGGTAACGCACCATAACAAAAAAGGCTTTGCTCGAATCGTTACTTTAGCAGTGCTGCTGGGAAACTATGCCCAAGTGCCAGTCCAGACAGAGGTCCATCACCACCCAAATTTAGTTATTATCACCAAAAGAAGGTGAATGTTGAAAGAGGGGAAGGAGATAAAAGGCACAAAGGAGAGAGATAAAGAAAAGCGACGGGGGGGGGGCGGGGGCGAAGTGTCCAATCATTTATGGGCTCGGCTCAACCACCATGGGCTCTAAGCTGAACACTCGGTGAAAAAGTCGGTGAGATTTCTGACAGCCGCGATTTTCCAGCGCCAAGGTCTAGCGCGACGCTAGCCAATCGCGGCGGTCATGAATCTCGCCAATATTCTAGCCGAGTGTCCAGCATACGGCCCCCAGGTTCCCTTTTCCCCAGCCACGGGAACGCCACGCACAGCCAGGCGTGGGTGGGCGAACGCGCATGGCTCGGGGTCCGTGGTTTTTACTTACCAAACGCTTTCTAGCCCAGGTGCCGCCTGAGGGGTGCGAGCACTGGCCGAATTAATTTCAGCTACAGCACAATGCTCCCACGTAACGCTAAAGGCAGAATCAGGCACGTCACTGCGCACGTGACTCGGAAGACAATGTGAGAGTTGAGAGGCCAGTTCGTTTTATTTCCCCAGTAAGAACGAGCACACTAGGCAAAAGCGGTCTTCTCTTCTTCATTCCAAAAGTGGCAAAAGCAAACACCTACAACTCTTTGACCGGAGTACAGAAACAGTCGCCGAATCAAGAGGGAAGACCGAATCAAGTGGTGCAAGGTGGTATGGGAGGGTCATTAGGGAGTTTTAGCGAGTCGTTTTTCAAGCACACGGTTCCGAAATCACGAACGGTACAGCTGGTTCGTTCCGTGAAACCGTACGTGAAATTTGACATACTTTAGCAAATCGTGAAAGTTGCGTGACCGTGTAAACGATGATGATGACAGTGCTTAACGGTGGCGCCATCTTCAAGTGAACATGTGAAACATTCTGCAACGTGTAAATCATAGAGTTATTACAATAAACGCTAGAGGCTCAGCTGGCGCTAGTGTCTACGGGACTTCCGGTTGCAAATTGAAGCAGACAGCATGCAGTCTAGATTTCCAGCCTCCCTGTGTATTCCTATGGGAAAACGCGCGTGAATTTTGTCTGTTCGCCGGAAAATAACATGAATAACTTTTGTCATATCGGTTGTAACGGGTAGTATGTACCTTTATTGGTATTGTGAAAGTGTAATTGCTTTAGTTACAGCATTTTTCTTTACCACTGAGCGATGTTAAACTTCGCTCTATTTCAGGCCCAAACCCCTGTTTCAAGGAAGGTATGTGAAAACGAGCGACGGTTCTAAGCAAACTAACGATCGAAAGGAATGTAGTGTGTGTTCATGTTGTTCATGGTGCTTATATGTTGCTAATATGCCCGTCCTGTCATTGGATGAAAATGACTCCGTCGTGCGCATCTTTACGATCGGTTAAAGAAACATTCGAACGCAAAAAATAAAGCACGTGAGATACGAAAGGTAGGTCTCTTCATTATTTCCCATGTCGGCCAGTTTTTATCGGGCACCTGCTCTCTGGCTCCCCTTATTTGCAAAGATTTGGAGCGTGCGGGTGATGCTTTGAACCATTTGAACCCAGAACAGGCATCTTCACTGTACTTATTTATTGCAAATCTGACTATATTACGTGACTTTCAATTTATTTTGATCGTCTGCAAGCACAAGGAGGTACTTATCCAGTGTTACTGCGTAGTTCTTGCCGTCTCTCTCGGTTTTCTACATGTCCTTCGTTCGTTTGGCACGTATATCCCCCATGTTGGAAAGCGTCGACGCCGTGTTCGCGCTAACAGTGTCCGACAGTGCACAAAAATACACGTACGAAGCCGTTTTAGCACCGTTTTTAATGCGATGAATTTGAAAGAAAAACGCCGTAACTGACCATTTACTTCGTCTGCGTGACTGAGAAATGTTCCAATATGCCTAGTACGTACGAGTTATTCGTGATATTTGCTCTTATAATCGAGCGCAGAGAGAAAATGCACTCGCTTTTTCCCATAGGAATACATTACCGGAAGTCAAATTTAGACTGCTTGCTGTCTGCTTCAAAATGCAACAGCACACTAGCGCCAGCTGAGCCTCTAGCGTTTATTGTAATAACTCTATGGTGTAAATCCGTGGCGGACACCGTGGTGGCGACTCGTGTTTCCGGCATCCGACTGATGTAAACAAGACGGCCGATGTAACATTTGCCGGTCGGAACTTCAAGAACTGCGAAGCTAGATGGAGTCAAAAGTATCTAAACGACCGTAAAGGTATGGGGTGTGTCTCCGTCGTCTTGAACTTGAACGATCGTTCACGTTGTGTGCCGTCGAACTAAATCATTTCGTCTGCTCGGGGTCGCCAAAGTAGCTAGTCTGCCAGCAGATAGAAAATATTTACTAGCATGCGTAGTTTACAGCATTCACGATCGCTTACCATTGTGAGCAGTCGTCGAAATGATTTGGTTGAGCCTCTCAAATGAAGCAGACTAACAGGACGGCAAATTTCCTCCCGCTGTCCTAAGCCTAACGCTCGGCTGGGTCGGCGAAGGCAGTCGCCGAACCGATCGCCATCTTTTTCTTTACCCGACTCGTGAACGGTGCTGGCTGCTTTGCGGTGACGACTCCAGCAGCCGGGATGGGAGAAACGAACGAGAAGAGCGTCCCGACGTTCCGAACGACTCGCGCGCGCATGTGGAGTGGCGTCGCCGATGCGCTGGAGGGCGAACCGTTCGTGTGGAAACGACCTGCAAAAACTCCCTATTATTTCATGGCAGGAAGCTATGCGGAGCGCAAGTTCGGCTGCCTTTTGCACAGAGGTTGGGATGACGTCAGGACGCCAAACTCTCATTGGCTGATTGAAAAAAAATTGTAGGCAGACCTCAAGGCATCTCACACTGAGGTTTACCCAATCAGATGACGGTGTTGATCTGACGTCACAGCAACTCCTACGCAAGAAGGAGACGACATGCTTTCCGCATAGTCACTGACAGATTAAAATACTCAAGGCCTGGCAAGTCCTGGTCATCTTATAATCGCTTTCTCAGCCAATTAGATTGCGACGTTGGCTGGTAAGACGCCCGAAGCGTGAACACTTCAAGCCCCGTGTTTTCTAACCTGTTATTGACTGTAGCAGTGAGATAAACTTTTAAAGACAGGCTGAAAGAAATTAATGGGTGACAACGGACACGTATACATTTTAGCTTTTTGTTATGGGCAGTGTCGATCGATACCAGATAAGAAAAGAGGAAGAGGAAAATTTACATTAAATCATTTGTGATGTATATAGGGACGCGAATGAGAAAAACGTCTGTTAGGAAGAGTTAAAGCCTCAAAAAGAAAGGCATGTGATGAATGCGTGCAAAACGAATAATAGGGGGCACGATTCATGACTTAATTTTAGGCGTGGATGATTCGAAACGACTTAAAGACGTTGATTGCAGCCCGCTACGTTGTCTCGCTAGAAATAAACGATTGATGTTGGTGCTTTATAAACGTGTTGGTATCTTGGAATATTTCATCGCCTGTGTCGTATTTTATGTTATCGTCACAGAGACACCAAAAAGGCGATTACAATGGCAACCGCAGCAAACGGAAACATTATTGGCAAAATGCGAACAAAAAGAAATGCGACACTTTGGACCTTGTCTAGTGACTTTGGTATCGCTAACAAAGCGGGTTCGTGAGATCACCAAGTGTACCCGCCTTACACTGGTGGGACTTCACAGACTTCGCTGGACACATATTAGAAAAAAATTACACCATCTTCCCGAGGGGAACCATGGGGTGGTGCGGAGCATCGTGTTGGTTCCGAGGAAAGAGTCAGTTGCGTGCTGACGTCGAGAAATGGCGCCACCGACTGCCCTAGCGGCACCCCTACGCTAGCCTTCGTCGCGGCTCGCTGCAGAGAAACTTGGAACGCTCGCCGCTCGCCGTTTATTCTTTTTCACACTTGAAGGAGATGAGACTGGAGGAGAAAGAGTTGCGCGTGCGCGCGCGGTGTGAGTAGAAGCGAACGCACGCGCAGTGCACGCAGCTGGTAGAGAGAGAGAGCGGAGAGAGTAACGCGCAGCTGTTGGAGAGAGGGAAGGAGGAGAGTTGCGCGTGCGTAGTGTGAGTGCGGACTACAAGGCCGCGGGACATAGACCCGAGCAAGAGATGCTCCGCATCTAAAAATTGAGAAGACGTTAGTGTCCCTGAAAACCGGTGGGTTTTGCAAGAGCGCACTACCTTGAGGAAATCTCTTGTCCAGGCTAGAGCCACTCAATAAGTTACGCTTCAGAGTGACGCCATTTCCGCCATTTTGGTGCTTCAGATTATTGTTGACAGTTATCCCAAACTTCATCTATCTCAAATCGCAGGAGGCGGTTTTCCTCCTCTCGAGATGCATGTCAAAGCAGACATAACGAAACGATGTCGTGCCTTAGCTTCCAGACACCGCGTCTGAAGCTGGGGAAATCGTACTTTCTAATCGTAACCATCAGCGACTTCGCTTGTTCTCCTTTAGGCAACAAAATGGCGGCGCCCAAGAGACAATCGGGGAATCCAGTGCCGATCGTCTAAGCCTAGTTTACTAGGTGGCTATAGTCCAACGCTATACGAAGATGGGCGAGCTTTTACTTGTTGTTCGGAGGATGCAGTCCAAAGCTGCGATGTGGCATGCGTCTTGGTCCCGTCAAATAAAATCTGCGTATCATTTTGCAGTCGAGATGGAAACTAAGAAACCCTCCGCCGGATGTGCACCATTCGTGTTCGAAACAAAGACCGCAGCGCCAGTGAAACCCATCACGTGGGTGACCCCATCCAGATCCGGGACAGATTCAACGGCGTACTCACCATTCACGGTTTCAACTAAGCCATGTACGCCACAAAAAGTGAGTGTTTTCTTATGAATATTCTTTCACGTGGAATTAACTGCAGCGACCTTCAACTATAGAGTAAGACATCATAAGAATCCAAGGGCGCGGTTTATTGTGTTCACGCTTGTTGCTTCGTAATTCGTTGTTCACCAACCTTATTGGTTAAAGGAAACAATCTCATTCGTTAAGGAGTTCTCATAAAATGTTCAGAACTCACCCCGACCTGCCTTGCTTAACTTGCCACTGAGTATAAAATTTATTTCGGTAATTTTATATCCATTCGACGAATCATGCCGGGTGTAAATTATAGTTGTTCGACATAAAAGCTAGGTACTTCAAAATCGTATTACACAGCGGCCGCCCAAATTTACCGAATAAAACGCAGTCAGCGTAATTTCTAAATTGCTGCCCTTAAATCCCGCGAATTCTGGTGGCAGGAATTTGGAATTTTAAGAATCTGTTTCGGACAACAGTAGTTTAATTTTTAAATCTCTAGATTTAGGAATGTAACGCCTGTTGGCCGAAAGTTATTCATTTGCTGCTACCATTCTCAATTTAAGTGTGCGTTGGATTGGACTAGTTGGTATTTCATGTGTAAATAAACTGCGCAGCGAAGGATTAGAAATAATTCTTTAAAATTATTTGCAGCGCAGTTTAATGAAAACACTGTCAATTTCGTCTAACTTGTAAGGGCAGTCCGGTGACCCTTATCGCCGCAAGAATAGAGAGCTCGCAGTTGTAATTACCTGTAGTTGAGCGTCTGTCTGCATCAGTCACTAACAGATTTGTACCGCTTTGGTGGCCGACAACTAAAGAAAACACTGAAATGATAAGACAAAGATTTCAGGACCTAAAAGGGACACTTTCTCCTTCCACGAAAAACATTTGCGCAATATTTACGCCGTTAGACGCAATTTAGGTTGAGGCCACAAACCCGTTCTAAGCTTCGCCCACAGATCAGTGGCATTGCCCATTACTACTGGATTGGCTTGGCTGCTGGACCGAACATGCTGGGAAGCCTAGTGTCTCCCTGTCGCGACTTCCTGTACGTCTAGTCTGGCGTCTGACACCGCCTGCTGGTCGTGCGAGAACAGGGGCGGGAGCTTCCGGCATCGTCTGCTATTTCACCAGTGTCAAGCATCGTCTGCAACGCTCGTAACGGCTGAACTCCATGTAGCGAATATGCAGCGAAGAACCGACGAACTTTTCCCAGCGACCCGTTCGCTTTGCGCGTGACGCAACAGCCACTTTTCTGACACGACGCGCAGAGTCAATACCGCCGGGCGAAATTTGTCGCTTTTTTGCTTCATGGAATCCCAGCCTTAAAAAATCCCTGAAAAGAAAAAAAAACGTTTCTTTTATATTTAAAAAAAAGTCTTGTTGGGACACGCACGTCAAAAATTTAATTTTACGCGAATAAAATTTTAGAGCAATATTTGACGGTTGGAATGTTTTTCACTTTACACAAGGTTCCTGGTACGAGGGGGACCTAACTATATTTGCAGGCAACACCGCCAACCAAGAAACTTGTTGCAATGTAATTTCAAGAATAAAGACGGACTTTAGGCATTTCTTCCGCCTAACTTGTGACAGTCGAAAAATCCCAGTATTCACGTAGACGCAAAAATTACCCCATGGTGACGTTAGTCAAATGCAGCCAATGTAGACTGGACACCAATGCTACATGAGAAACCAACTCCAGCTTGTGACAATCAACTTCTCAGCGAACAATCCGGTGGTGACTCGAGTTGAGTCCAATTGCTGCGGTGACAAGAAGTTCCGAGCTCTACCGATGCCTGGAGCTCAGCACGCGTCCTGTGTTTTGCAGACCCGCAGAGGATGGATATACATACAGTGAAGATTGGCGGCATATAATCGGCACCAGATCACGGGGTGATTTGTACTTCGCTGCGAATTGAGGCGGCGAACGCTGCTCAATTCTCTTTTTTTTTTTCTTTTTTTTTTTGATGGCAGACAGCGTTGGCTTTGTAGCAGCAACTAAATTGAATTTCCAGTTTGTAATTTATGGTTCCTCAACTCATATTCCCCAAGCCTCCTGTAAAACCCAAAATTAAGGTCATGCCCGGCCTTTTCCTTTCGTAAAAATGGGTCCAGACATTGTGCCATCGCACTCTGTCTTAGATAAATCACAGAAAAAAGGACGTGTCACAGAGTAGTCGCATTTTAATTTTAAAACAAAGGCCACGCTGAGTCTTTATTTGGGGGGGGGGGGGGGGTATGCGCTTAAAACAAAAAGACGTTTCGCGATGTTTGGCGGCGTCTTAGCTGGGGAAAACGCCCTTCATTATCATACTGATTTTGTCTTTTTGTTTTAGCTTGCTTAGGGCGCGGTTGAGCCAGCGTCATAATAAGACGATCTCAAAATCTACTATAGTGTCCCTTAAAAGAAAAGTTCCGGTGCTTTTTTTTTTTATCTTCCCAAGTTAAACACATTTTCCGATTGCCCAGGGTTTGTATTATTATTCCCGACACGCCAACTCGTATTACTAAATTCAATATAAGCTATTAAAAATAGCAAATGAAGGCCATGCCAAAACCAATATCTAAATTGTCTCGCTCTTTCTACAATGGTGTGTGCTGTGCAGTCACATGCTGTGTGACTTCCAAGTGGAGCAGTAGTCTAAAAACCAAATATGTTTCGAGTTTTCTTTTTTTTCTCTAGTTTTGGTTGCGCCAGTTTCTCCGTCATTCGTTTAACACCAACAAACTTCTTGTAACCCCTCCTGAACACCTTTACGTCACGTTTTCTCTCTTAACAATGGAGACTTTCAGACCAAAGTCAAATATTCAATAACTTTTCCTCCAAAAAAAAAAAAAAAACGTTATTGTGACTTGTCATTTGGGTTACCAGGGCCCGTTTGCTCGAAGCGCTAACCGCGGCTAAAGTTAGCCGCAGTACCTAGGAGAGGGATTTTGAAATCACGTGACTGACTCGGTAGGGATGCGGGGAAACATGGCGGTGCCCCAGTGAGTGAGCGCCGCTCGCTTTGGAAATAATATGTCGTTGTACCTGCAATATCGGGCGCGTTAGTCAGCAACGAATAATGCAGGAGGCTTTCGCTTTGCCTTACCTCACTTAAACCGCAAAGCATGGGCAATGACATCGCCGCATTCTTTAGATAGTGTTTCGATTCTGGGCATTCCTAAGCCTAAATGAACGCGGTAATTGTCGGCATGGCAACGTCTTTGGAAAGCGGATTGTTGATAGCACACAAAAGCAGACAGCGTCCCGACAGACTTTTTCTAAATTATCCAAGCATCGCGAGGAGAACGCTGGAAGTGTAATTCTACGGTCCACGCGCGCTGGCCTTCCTCTTATAAAAGATTTCAAGTAAAAAATCATAATAAGGCTTTAACGAACGGGCGTGCAAGGGAAAATTTGTTTTATACTTTTTGCTTTAGAACGGTTATCTGCAGACGCCAGCACGTGCGACGCGTGCAACTACAGTCGTAGCATGCACCTCCGTTCTTGGATAATTCAGAAAAAAAGTATGTTGGGACGCTGTTTGCTTTTGTGTGCTATCAACAATCCGCTTTCCAAAGACGTTGCCATGCCGACAATTATCGCGTTCATTTAGGCTTAGGAATGCCCAGAATCGAAACACTATCTAAAGAATGCGGCGATGTCATTGCCCATGCTTTGCGGTTTAAGTGAGGTAAGGCAAAGCGAAAGCCTCCTGCACCATTCGTTGCTGACTAACGCGCCCGATATTGCAGCTACAACGACATATTAGTTCCAAAGCGAGCGGCGCTCACTCACTGGAGAACCACCATGTTTTCCCGCATCCCTACCGAGCCAGTCACGTGATCTCAAAATCCCTCTCCTAGGTACTGCGGCTAACTTTAGCCGCGGTTAGTGCTTCGAGCAAACGGGCCCTGTTGTATGTGTAGTTTTATTACTACTTTTGAGTGTGTAAGTTATTAACGTGTTGAACTAATTTTGATGCAATTCAGTGTCTATCAAAAGTTTTCCGGAGTCTTCCTTTAAGATAAAACGCGCCAGTGAGCCAGTGTTGGAAGTAACGCGTTACAAGGAACGACGTTACTGGTAATTGTCTATAACCAACGTACTCGTTGGATTCAGAAATGACTAACGAGTCAACTCGTTTCATTACCATTTCACGGTTTTGTCCATCAAATTACGCCGCTCGTTACTTTCGATTAAAATTCGTCACTTTTGAGTCTCTTTAAAAGAACCAACGCGTCATCGGAACTTCGCTGTATTCTACAGACTCGATCAACAAAGAATAAACATTTACCGTGAAACCACTCCGTAACACTCGAGTTGTTGTAAAAGCTTGTATCCACTTCTTATCGCTGCCAAATATTTATAGTACTAAAACCCAAACTGACGCAAAGCAAACGGAAAAGTAACGTTCGTTAGGTTTAGGTAGCGACGATAACGCCAATTAGTGACGCTTGCAGGACGGTAACGAATCTCAGTAACACGTTAGGTTGTTTTTTGTTTGTTTTCTTGATGAACCAACGAGTGAGTCAATTTCGTTACTTATTTTCGCAAACGGGCACAACACTGCGGTGAACCAAAGTCGCTAAGCCCTCGCTAAGCCTTAGACAAGGAGAGGGGGGGGGTGAGAGAGAGAGAGAAGAGCGCGTGACCGAGCGACCCGTCGTAAGTAACCGAAAGTCGCTAGGAGGTGTGAAACGCGCGCATGCGTGACGCACACAGTCGCGCGTCACGTGGACTGCCGAGCGACTTCGCCGGGCGATACACGGCCGATAAAGAACGCCGTTGTCCGACAAGACCGAATCCTCGGGCCCCCTAAAACCGGCGCTCGCGTTACGGCAGAACGGTAAAGCTATGGATAATGCATCAGCGAAATATCCAGCGCGTTAGACAATCGATGCGAGCCTAAGAAGGAAAACTTGGGAGGCGGCGGCCCCGTTAGGAAAAGCGAGTACACGGACCCTCTAAAGGCTGGAATTCATTGAATAATTACGCGCGAAAAAGCGGAGAATTTCGCACGGTGGTGTTCGCACCGAATGGGGCGTCAAAACAGCAACCGAGCGTGCAAACCGAAGGTGCCACCCGACGAAATTTGGCATGTATACGCCGCACACTCAACTGCAAAAAAAAAAAATTTGGCGTTTTTTATTTTTTTTTTATTTATAAGTTTTTTTTTAATACCCACTGTTTATTCTTCTGCGCATCCCGCCTATTCTATCTATATTCCACGTAGGTACAACAAAAGTAGATGAAATAAAGTTTACGCCAAAACCAACGTTCAAATATTCTAGCGCTCTCATGCGGGACCGTGGCAGGATGCGACCAAAAAGACAAGGCCTGCGCCTCTACCCCGTACGCCTTCCCTGGTGGCTCCAATCAGAATCGCCTATGCGGACCGCAAGTTCGTCTGCTTCTTTTGCAAGGCTTGTGGTGATGTCAGAAAGTCGAACTCTGATTGGTTCTGAATGAAAGATAGTGGGTAGACCTGAAGGCAGCTCGCTTTGAGGTCTACCCACTATCCTTCCATCAGAGCCAATCAGAGCTCGGTGTCTTTCTGACGTCACAGCCACTCCTGCGCAAGAAGCACACGACTTGCTCTACGCATAGCTTGCGTCAGCATCACCGCCATCGCGTCGTGCGGCGTATGACAACGAGCGCGAAGCCAGCACGTGGCGACACCAGGACGGAGCCTCGTCGAGCTTGTTTGCCGCGTGGACGAACAATGACGTCAGACGCTGGCCCTGTGTTTTAGGTGGTGTCGGGTGACGTCACAGGTTGGACAGTTTGCAAGTCGCGCAGGCAGATTAAAAACACAATAACTTGTCTGAGCTCTCTGAAGAGGAAGTACTTAGGGTAAGAAGAGGGGAATTCTAACCCAGCTGTTAGTCAGCGGTGTTTCCGTCCCTCTATCCTTTGTGGTTTCGTGTTGATGTTGAAGCTGACACGCACACCTAACATGTACCAACTAGTCCAAGCTAAAACTAACGCAATGCTTTGCGCAATATCTTTTTTTACGTGAGCTTTTTTTTGGCATTTATATTACACCTTTAAATTTGTATCCCGTCAGGAACTGCGGGAACGTGGTGTAATCCCCTCAATTACAACATTTCACGTCACGGTTTTTAGTGTTGCCAGTATATATCCTCTCAACCCCTCAGACAAAAATAAAAAAAAATTCCGATAACTTCGCAAAGCAAATATTTTTATGATTCGCAATTTGGGTTATTTGTTCAGACGCGCGTATTAGTGTGTTAAACCACTTTTGAGACAAATCAAAGAATATCAAAATGATGCCGGCAAAATTTAAAGAAATACTTCAACAAAATTTTAAATATAGCTGTCGTGTTCAGAAATAGGCTGAATATTATCCACAATATCCGTAAATGACAATGGCACGTTTGTATTTCGAGCCTGGTGGCTGTATTTTTCGTTATAAATGGCCCACTCTGGCGAGCGCTCAGAGAGCAGCCACCGGAGAGCGCGTGACATCCGCCGCAATCGTGACGTAGATTGTATCGGGCCGAGCAAAGCCTCCGCGAGGCTGACGTCGAGAGGATGTCGTCGCCGTTCCGGCCACCGAAGTGGCCGAAGCACGCCAGCGATCGGGCCACCGCAACTAAAACCCAAAAGCTGCTTTTGTGCGGATATTGAGTGGCGGCTTAATCGTCTATAATCTTGTAGAGAAACAGTAGGAACGTCAGGGACACACAAAAAGAGAGCCTCGGGGGAGAGGGAGTTTCTCCTTCCCCTTTTCTTTCGTGGTGGCCGAAGGCGAGACAACTATCGTCTTTAGCTGTCAAGGTTCCTAGACGGGCATTACAAACGAGGCGTTAGCGACATTAACCAGGTGCTCTTCGCTAATCGTTTCATTCGTTTTCAAATTCCTTTTCGTGTCTTTTTCAATAATAATTGGTGTGTCTGATGTGAAACTGCTCCCTTGAAAAAGACAAGAAATAAGCGCCGAAATTTTCTTTTAGTATCTCTTTAAGGTTGTAGGATTTCCCTTCCTGCTACCCGCCTCGGAGAATGACATTACGCACTAGTTCAACGACACGTAGTCATTTCTTCACTCTCATCGCCCGTGTCGCGAGCCAAATGCCCTTGCGCATACAGCCTTTTATCTGCGGCGGATCGCCATTCGCGTGGTCAATTGCACTTGGCCCCCTTACGGTGGAAATGACCAGACGATTTAGCATGCAGAAGGGTATGCACTTGGGCTATACTTCGTTTCAGCTTCGGTTCGAGCACGGCCGATGTTATGAGCCGAAGGGCCAATCAAACAGCAGAAAGAGGCACAACGTCATGGCGTGCTCTCTGCAGTTGATAGGACCAGCTGATATTTGCCGTCTCTCTCTGCGTGCTCCTCCGCCGGCTCAACCTATCAAGCGCAGAGAGAACGCCATGACGTTGCGCTGTTTGATTGGCCCTTTGGCTCATAACATCGGCCGCACTCGGACCTAAAGTGAAACGAAGTATAGTTGCTGATCCATGTTTTTGAGGGTAAAAGCGCTAAAAACAACAGACAAGTAAAAGAAACGAACAACACAGAACGCTACTTGCAACTGAAGTGTATTCTCGGAAAACACACATATATATACGCCGTGAAATCCCGACATGCACCACCGAAATGCGACATCACCCAATCAGTGTTTGTCTGTCCGCTATCTACTTTACGAAAGATTTTAAAAACGCCACCTCAGAGCCAAACAGGGCTATCGATGGAGCGCTGACACACGTTCCTTCATCGCACATTGTTATGAAGAACGCTTCGGATATCTCCCTTGTCATTTTGTTTCGGTTTCGGGCCAAGGTAATGGTGTTGTCAAACTTCGGGACGCACCCACATCTGTCACAGTGCACAGCCAGATTTCTCGAGGGTGACGATCGAACTGACAGTGCATGCTCCCTGAGCCTATCATTTATACAATGTCCCGATTGGCCTATGTATACTTTGCCACATGAGAAATGAATCTTGTAAACCACGCCCTCGCTACACTCCACATACGAGGGGGGACCCAAAAGAAACCGAACTAATTCTTTTTTAAGCAGAGCTTTTGCAGTACCGCGTTTTGCCGCCAGGAGTTGATAGAGCGAACATTGCTGAGTCATTAGGCCTAATTCCGTCCTCGAAGAAGGTTAGGACTAGTTGCGGCTGGGTTTATAGTGACAAGTGTTTCGTGTGGGCGTCGTTTTTGCAATGTCTGATTTCTGTGAACAGCGTGCGGCGGTTAAATTCTGTTTTTTGCTCGGAAAAAGTGGAACAGAAACTATTGAACTGTTAAAAACGGCGTACACCCGACCTTGCCCCGTGCGACTTTTTTTTTTTTGTTTCCTAGAATGAAAAGAGAAATGAAAGGAAAGCGTTTTGCTGACGTTGCTGAGGTGAAGAAAAAAACGACGGAGGCGCTGTCAAGCATCACAAAAGATGAATTTAAACAATGTTTCGACAGCATGGATTAAAAGATTAGACAAGTGTATTAGTGCAAGTGGACAGTACTTTGAAGGAGATTGAACGTTTGTACTTGAAATGGGAATAAATAAGTGCAAAAAAATTTAGTTCGGTTTCTTTTGGGTCCCCCTCGTACCTGGTCTTATGTTTCTTCTGGCAGACACTGACGCGTGTCTCCCTCGTCCCACTTTTCCACACAATCTGCCCAATTTTCGAGGAGCTGAGAGTAATACAGGAACCCCATGTTTTTGCCTCACTTTTTTTATATTGTGGCTCACCTTATGCACATAAGGTATTACAACTGGCCTACGCCTTGGCTTCTCTCCTACAACACCACATCCTCCCCGAAGTTTCTTTATCAGGCCCTCTGCCACCCCCCAAGAAGTGTAGGTGGAAAGCCTCCTTCCTCTAGCTTCAATACCTGCAACCTAAAGCTGTCTTCTGTCTTAAGTGGGCAAGACTTCGTTAAGGCAGCCCTCGGGCATGTAGAGGCAATGCCCCTCTTAATTCCTTTTGAGTGATTAGAATCAAATGGTAACACCCCCTTCTTAGCCCTAGGGCAATAAAACCAACAGACATGAGAATTCAGAAATAAAATCCTAAGATCTATAAACTGCAAAGAAAGTGGGGCAAAAACATGGGGCTCTTGTATTACTCTCAGCTCCTACAAAAATTGGGCAGATTCTGTGGAAAAGTGGGACGAGGGGAGACACGCGTCAGTGTCTGTCAGAAGAAACATAAGACCAGCTATGTGGGGTGTAGCGAGAGCGAGATTTACAAGATTCATTTATCATCTGGCAAAGTATACATAGGCCAATCGGGACGTTGTATAAATGATAGGCTCAGGGAGCATGCACTGTCAGTTCGATCGTCACCCTCGGGAAATCTGGCTGTGCACTGTGACAGATGTGGGTGTGTCCCGAAGTTTGACAACACCATTATCTTGGCCCAAAACCGAAACAAAATGACAAGGGAGACATCCGAAGCGTTTTTCATAACAGAGTGCGTTGAAGGACCATGTGCCAGCGCTCCATCGATAGCCCTGTTTGGCTCTGAGGTGGCGTTTTTAAAATCTTTTGTAAAGCAGATAGCGGACAGACAAACACCGATTGGGTAAAAAATAGTCAGAGTGCAGGCGAGCTCGTGTAAGTTGAACATGATTGTAAACCTGAGACTGGGGCATAAAAGAGACGTTGCCTCCTTTTTTTCTACCTTCTGTTCTGTTCTCTTTTATGCCCCAGTCTCAGGTTTACAATCAGGTTCAACCGATTGGGTGATGTCGCATTTCTGTGGTACATGTCGGGACTACACGGCGTATATATGTGTGTTTCCGAGAATAAACTTCAGTTGCAAGTAGCCCTCTGTGTTGTTCGTTTCTTTTTTGCTTGTCCATTGTTTTTAGCGCTTTTACCCTCAAAAGATTTAGCATGCGGGCAATCTAGTTCAGTTCTTTGGATCTCCAAGTTGTCCACAAGGTGTATCACCGAGGGTTGCCGGTAACGCTTTACCAGTAACAGCGTTACCGGTGACGGGAGTAAATTTTTATTACACTTAAAACGTACTTATTACATTTTCAAAACAGTAACGTGTAACGTACTTACGTTACTTATTTTGATTAACGCGTGACATAGTTAGTTACTCGTTTCATCTTCTTCCCAAGTCTTAAATAACGATACTATAATTGTTTGGGTTTTAGGCGCCAAACTATTTGAATTCTGAAACTCATTCTAAATGCCTCCAAACGCCCAGAACCGAGGTAAAGTGAAAGATGTCAACTTAAAAATTCAGCTGTTACTGAAGTATAACAGCTGAGTGTGATTCGTGTAAAGGGGAAACTTGCTAACAGCAATGATCTGTACTTATGCATGCTGTGAAAAAATTGAATTCAAACTCAGCTGATTTTAATTTCTGGGCAAATGCGGGAGTTCGGTTTTTCTGTCAAGTTCAGACGAACATATTGTACAGTGTTCTCAACTGTTAAATATAGCGCGGTGGCCGAAACTGATATCAGAGCTGTCTAGCGATTAAATCAATGATACGGCCAGGGGCTCCGGAAGTATATCTGATGTGTTCCGGCGACGTCAAATGGGGCAATTTGAACTAGGCGAATTCGTCGAACGGGAAACTTGTCGAAGCGTCCCGTTCGCGTAAAAAATATTCGTCGAAAGATCTACAACAATGTTGCAGTAATATGCTTTTGAGTTTAGAAGTAAATCTCACCACGATTCGCCGAGTTGCAAATGCAGATATAATTATCGACATTAAGAAAAAGGTCGACGATTTACAAACTTAAACTGCTTCCTCGGTCTAGCCTTTTTGTAAATTCTTGACTAAATTATGTCGCTACGAAATTATGTAGGTCAAAAAGAATAATTGCAAGTGAGCCTTTTCTAGATCCGTAAAAATTTTGTCTTTACGGAGTTGTAGAAGGAATCATTGCAAAAACAGGTTTTATTCTCTTCTTGCGATAGCCGTGCCTTCGAGGTTGTTAGCAAACATTGCCTTGCAGACTTTTCTTTACTGACAAATCCAGTACGCCGTGGTGGCTGCACCGACAGCTAGGCGGTGTTGGGTGTACGCGTATTCCAAGTACATACATTCTAAAAAATGCCTAGGCGCCTACTTACCCGCAAAACACTCGAAGAGCCAATCTCTGCGATCTATGAAATTAGCTCAGCGAATGATAAGCGGAACATCTGTTTAGACCTCAAAATTAAGTCTGCGCTGTGGCATATTACGCAATGCAAGCATGACACTTTGCATTGCGTAATGTCACAGGGCAGACTTCATTTTGAGGTCTAAACGCATGTTCCGCCTCATCACTCGCTGAGCTGATTTCTAGATCGCAGAGATTAGCTCTTCGAGTGTTTTGCGGGTAAGTAGACGCGCAGGCTTTTCTTAGAGTGTATATATCGTAACGTGTTCTTTTTTGTTTTTTATTCTGAGGTAACTTAGGTCAGTTGCGCGTTCCTTTTATTTGCAAGTGACGAGTTACATATTTCTGTTTTTTTTTTTTATTTAACGCCCACCACACTTGTAGCGTCAAACACTTAACCGCAAAACAGTTGCAAGCATTTTTCCCCAGAAATTGCGCTATCTATGTATGCTGAGGTGAATTCTGGTAATAACTCACCTGTAGTCCTTAAGGCCCTTGAAAAGACAGAAGAGGATTCCAGTTCTACTGCTCCTGAGTGGGTTCGACAGTTTTTTTTTTTTACACAAAATGTGTGAAGGAATTTTACAAAGTAATTTAAACAAATGTGTAAGCGGAAGTGTAACGCCAATGTAACACGCAATGCTCCCGCCAAATTTATACCGATAGTCTTGGTTCCGCCTATTTCTTAGGCTGATCAACGCACGATAATACAGTGATGGCACAGTCGAGCTATACTTAGTTTCACCTTCAGTCCGAGCGCAATGGATGCTACGCGCCGTCCCAGCCAATCCAGCGCCGGGGGAGTATCGCGTGATCTCGAGCTCCGCGTGTCGCTCCGCCCAACCACAAGGTCACGTGATACTTTCCCGGCGCTGGATTGGCTGGGATGGCTCGTAGCGTCCGCTGCGCTCGGACCGAAGGTGAAACGAAGTATAGTGTAAGTTTAACATTTTCTGAGAAGCTAGAAACAACAAAATAACGACAGGAAGCAACTTTGCTTTGTCGTCGTCTTTTTTTTTCTACTTTTGTTTCTTAGTTTCTTCAACCAGTCTCGGGTGTTTCGAGAGAATAACTAAGCTTACAATTGGCGAGGGCGCAAGGACCGCGATAATGATCGATTCTATCCCTGCATTGTAATGCCATCGCAATGTTTTCGGTGGTTGTCCCTTTCTGCTGCTGAAACCGAAAAGCCAGGAAGATGTTCCCTTGTAACTTGTCTAACGAGGACCCCGGCGTATTTTCGAACTACCTCCAATAACTATAATTTCTGAATCCCCGGCCTTTACCCTTTCCACTATAGCATTTAGTATAACAAAATTTTAAATAGCTTAATGTAAAATCGGTGGATGAAAATTATGCCAAAACCGGCATTCAAATATGCCCGCGCTTTTCAGTGTCGAGACGTCAGTGGCAGGCAGGCTTGCAGGTCGAGCAGGCAGTCTAAAAAAATGGACTATGCCGAGCATTTGTTTCGTGCTGTTACGCGGGTGCTGGAGCGAGCTTCCACATCATTCATTGGACAAGGTGAAACTGCTTGTAATCAGTTGCGAACAAATTCTATGGCCCAAAAAGCGAACCCCTTCCTCCCGCCGGCGTCACTTTTTTGTTGTTGCTATTAGAGTCTTTCAGCGTGGCAAACAGGGTGAGTATACCAAAACTGTAAATTCAATAACTTTGCGAACAAAAATTATTTTGGCTTAATCTTTGGGCTACTATTTCAGGGATGTTTTTCGGTGTGTTTAGAAAATTTTCAGTCAAATCGGGGACCATGAAGCAAACGCTGGAGCAAGCCTTTAAGAGACGCCGGGCGTGGCGAACTCCGAGCATCTCATTACCGCTCCACAGCCAATCAGATTGCGGCATGAGATTGAAACGAATTCGGAGAAGCGAATCGCGAAGCGAGAAGCGCGCATAAGTTAACACATTCCCGGCGGTTAGTAGGCCCTCAGTGACGGCGTATGTTATGTAGACTTAGGCTAGGAGGCGCAAGCTACCGCCCATTACAAAGGGTATAGCCATTTACATACATCTAACCATCCGTCGCGCGATGCCTTCCGACATCTAACTGGAACGTTCCCAAACGCGTACCAAAGGTTAAGATCTGGTTTGGCGGGGTTCGACTCCCGCGCTCCCCACTTTCAACTCGACCGAGAACGGGGAAACATCTTGCACGCAGTCCTCCAGCTCCGTGGAAGGGACGACGCCAGGGTCACCGCCCTGCGAATTCGCGTCTCAGCCCGGGGTCGCCCAGCACTCGTTGGCGCCCCGAGAGTCCTACGTGGATGCTCCGGCCTGGCCCTCCTCGTTCGACTTCCTCTGGAACGCTCTGAGCGAATGCGGCGGAAGCGGCGGACAGCTCGCCACAGTCACGAGCGAACCGTTCACCGATATCGCGCTGTGCGCGGGCGCTCCCCACGGTGCAGTGCCCTCGACGTCCCAGGACTGGAGACCAGCCGTGGAGCCGTGTAGGTAGGTCACCCTCAAACGACCGACTTGAATGCTTGGACACTTAAAGACGCACTGTCAGCGGCGTAGACTTTCCATTTTCCCGGGGGGGGGGGGGGGGCGGGGGGGGTGCTGCGAGTTATTTTTTCGCCGGAACTGGAGAACTGGAGATTGAAGCTTACTAGAAGCTCGTTACAAGGCACGTAAACATCGTCTCGGTAAGGATCATGGCCCAGGACCGGGGGAAAAGGGGGGGGGCGGGGGGCGGGGGGGGGGGCAGAGCCCCCTTCCCTTGGATTTTACCAGGGGGGCGCGAGCCCTGATGCCCCCGAAGTCTACGCCTATGCGCACTGTGCTGCAAAAAAGAGGAACAAAATATTATTTAAGCGCTTAGATATGACACGGATATGTCATAAAAGGTGCCCGAAAACGAAGGCGGTGTTTTTCTTTCTACAATTCGCACCGTTGTATCGGTCCCTATAAACGGCCATTTTCACGAAAACGTTGCCACCTAAGTCGCACCTTCGTATAAATCGCTCTTCTTTGTATACGCTCGGCGCGGCGAAACGGCTTTGATACTAAATCTGGAGTGGTGCATTATGATAACGATATTCGCGCAAGTGGGAGTCCCTTTTCATATTCTCGCCTACGACTCGAAAGAGATATATAACCCTTGCGGTCTACATCTTGCACAGTTACGAACAACGCTTATAAATAAAACACGTACAAGTTGCCCGTTTGCATCAGACGCATCGACAAAAATTTGGAGGAAAAGAAAACGATTCTTTTACGCCGTCAAAAAGGCAATATTAGCTGACTATTTACATCGCGGGGAAGGTTTTGAGTTAGAAGCCATTCCAAAACATACTTTTTTTTTCTCAAGACGTCGACACTAAAATTGGTGAGCGTTTAAGAATCATTAAAATTAGTCACGCAACATAAATACTTCGTCGTTTTTTTTTTCTTCGCTCAAAGGTTGTTTTCGGGCCTACTTTGTCTATCCAGCGCTTAAAAAATGTTTGTTGTGGACTTCACAGTTTCTTTAAGCCTTTTCGTGACTCTTAAAAGTTTGATATCGTCCACTTAACCACGCATTCATTCGTCCATTTGTTTACACCTCGCCCCGCCATTCTCGCCTCGTTTCGTTCAGTATTTGTCCTGTACTTCTGTTTGTTTTTATATTCAATTATTTACATTAGGTTATTTACGTTCATTGGCGGGTTTGCGTAACAATTATTATGAGCTATCTTTATCGTGCACGTATGGTGGAAGCTGGGGACGGACTGTGTCCAAGTAGCTTGACTGGACTCCAAACCCTCACAGCTACTCGCTGCTCGCCCTCTCGCGGCGCGAGCGGGAACCGCTCTAGCGAGAGATGGCGAGGGTCCCCCTGTTTTCCCTCGGCAGGCATGGCAGACCTGCTCGTGATGATAGCTCCCGGGAAACCATTTCCGAATGCAAACGACTGTAACAACCGACGCTATGCACTGTTCCAATGTGGCGCTGCAGCCTGTATGGAATTGAACCTTTCTGTTTCCCCAGTTTTACAATGCTAACGAGCGGTACGTGACGGAGCGATTAGACGTTCAAGCGTGTGGGCGTTCCTTTGAACTCTAAAGGCTAAAATTGACAAAACGACGACGCGTCAAAAACAAATATTAGCGGTATTTGTAATTGAAAAACAAAACACTACCGGCTTTTTCTGTCTTTTTTTTCGTTTATGGCATTTGACCTGAAAGGAATCGCGCCAAAGTTTTTTCTTTTTTATCCTCAAAGGTCGAAACTTTGAGAGCACCCCCATATGCATTATCTACTGTCACCGTCAGTTTTGCATTGCTGCGTCATACTAAGTAGCATTCTTTCATTGATTTGATACCGTTTTTAGTTTTTAAGTTATTCATAAAAAGGGCCACACTTGGCGCCCATGATTGCCATGGATGTTCGCTCGTTTAGATGAGATCATAAGCAACAGACAGCATTGAAGCTCGAAAAATTACGCATTGAGATATCTTAATCTTATTATACCCCTATTGAAAATGCGTATATGGGGCCCACCAGGATTTCTAAAATGTTTTTTTTCACGTACCCATAAAAAATACTTGACCCATTGAGGTGTCCTTCAAAGTTTTTTAAGGGGTCCGAAGCGCCCTTTAAGAATTCCTAAAGGATGTACGAGACCCGCCATAGGTTTTGAGAGGCCCATGGAGTCTGTCCCTGTCGTGTCCGCGTAGTGATGGCAACTACAGCCCGAATACTTATGAGTTTAATATGACCCAGAAGAGCCTCAGTGCCTAGCTTGCGCCATCGGTAGCTCGCAGTTCCAGAGTGCGCGCTCAGGGATCGCGCGCTCAGGGCAATGCCGATCTTCGTCCTTTATGCGCGAGTGGCGCCGCGCTGGACATCACACTCCTTCCCCTCTAGATGCCGTCGCCATATCTTTGAGGAGGTCGCCTTTGACGTTGAGGTCTAGCGGAACTGTTTGATGGAACCAAGTCGGCATTGGGCTGCACTTCTGCTTGAGCCTCTGGGGCACATTGCTGTTCTGCTGGTGACGGTTCCCCAGTCGTCGGAATGGTCCACTGCGCTGGTAAACTTTGTGGGCCATTACTGGTCTTCGCTGTCGAAGATGATTCTGTGACAAAATGTCTCGGGTGGTCTGTTACCGGGTTCCTTATGTGATCTTCGTGTCGTCGTACTGTGCCTTGGTCTGTTCTGATGATCCAAGAACGAGATCCAAGTCTTCTTATGATTGTTCCTTGGATCCACGACGGTTTTCCTGTAAAGTTCTTAACGAACACCTCTCGGTTAACAGAAAGATTTCTGGGAGACTTGGTTGTTCCTGGTGTATCCTCATCTCTTCCCCTTGCTTGCGGTTGGAGGCGAGTGATCGCCGTGGACAACTCGCGACCCAACATCAGCATGGCTGGAGTCTGTCCCGTCGCGCAACTGATGGTGGTGTGTTGCTTAAAAAGAAACCGAGCAATTCGGCACGATAAGCACCCAGTCTTGTCCTTCGACACCGCTTGTTTGGTCTCGTAAACCATCCTTTCAGCTTGTCCGTTGGTCGCCGGATGGTACGGTGCACTCGTGACGTGTCGAATACCGTTATTCTTAAAGAACTGTTCGGTTTCGGCTGATACCAGTGACGTACCGTTGTCGCTGACGATCTTGCGTGGTACTCCGAATGTTGCGAATACATTACGGAGTTCCTGGATGAGTGAGCTGGAAGTGATGGTGTTCATTTGACGAACTTCCAGCCATTTGCTGAAGGCGTCAACTACTATCAGCAACATCTTGCCTTCAACGGGTCCGGCGAAGTCGATATGTAATGTATCCCATGGCGTCGTCGGTCGTTGCCATTCCGGAGAAGGTGCTTTGGGCGGTGCCCGTTGATGCTGTTGGCAATTGCTGCACGTTCTTGCCTTGGCTTCGATGTCTCTGTCTACACCAGGCCACCAAACGTAACCTCGTGCAGCTGCCTTCATTGCCACCATGCCTCGATGACCTGCGTGGAGTAGCTCGAGGACCTGAGCTCTGGCTGCACTGGGAATGACTACCCTCGTGCCTCGCGTCAAGCAACCGTTAAGTGTCGACAGTTCAGTGGCGATACTTTTGTACAGCCTGCACTCGTCCTTGCTCAACTCTCCCAGATTGCCGTGATGTATGGCCTTGTAGACGAGTGCCAAAGTTTTGTCTTGCGCTGTGAGCGCTGCAATGCGTTCTGGGCAAAGTTGAGGAATAGGCGAGCCGGCCAACATCAGTACATCTCCAGGTTGGCAGGGCTCGTCGACACAAGCAGGTAGCGGTAGCCTGCTCAGAGCGTCTGCGTTTTGATGTAATCGTCCCCGTCTGTACTTCAACTCGTAGTCGTATGCACCTAGTTTGATGCACCATCGTGTCATACGCGGGGATAGCACTTGAGGTATTGTTTTCGAGCCTCCAAGTATTCCCAGAAGTGGTTGGTGGTCCGTGTAGATGGTTACCTGTCGTCCAGCGATGTATTCATGGAAGTGACATACTGCATAGACAATGGCCAACCCTTCTTTATCCAGCTGGGAATAGTTTTTCTCTGCTGCTCCTAGCGTCCTCGACGCAAAAGCAATCGGAGCCTCACGTCCCAAGGCGTCTTTCTGAGCAAGCACTGCTCCTACGCCGTAAGGGGACGCGTCGCAGGAAAGAAGCAGGGGCTTGTTTTCGTCATAGTGGGCAAGGACCGTGGATTCCTTGACTAGTTCCTTGAGCTTTCGGAACGCTTCCTTGTGACTGTCCTTCCAGAGCCAAGGAACATTTTTCTGGAGAAGCTTGTACAGGTCTGTTGCGACTGTAGCTCTGTTCTTGAGGAAGCGGTCATAAAATGCCAACAACCCCAGAAAGGCTTGCAGCTCAGGTTTCCCGGTTGGCTCTGGAGCGTCTAGAATCGCTTGCACTTTGTCAGCGGTTGTGTGAACCCCTGAAGCATCAATTTTGTGTCCCAGGAAGGTAGCTTCGCTGACTGCAAACTTGCATTTTTCTTTTTTAGTCTCAGACCGGTGCTGTCTAGTCTGGACAGTACTTGTTCCAAACGCTCAGCATGTTCTTTCTTGCTCGCTCCACTGATGATGATGTCATCTAAGTAGACACTTATTCCGTCTATGCCAGCGAGTGTTGTTTCCATCATTCGCTGGAAGATCGCTGGTGCTGCTGAAATTCCGAACGGAAGTCGTGTCACTCGGTACAATCCTTTCATCGTATTGATTGTAAGTACAGCTGCCGTCTCTTCAGTTACCTTTAGTTGCTGGTATGCTTGGCACAAGTCCAGCGTGGAGAAAGTAGTTCCGCCTCTGAGGTTCGAGAGCACTTCTCCTGTTGTTGGTAGCGGATAACTGGCCTTTTTCGATGCGGCGTTTACCGTACTCCTGTAGTCGCCACAGAGTCGGATAGCTCCGCTCTTCTTGCGAACGAGTACAAGCGGCGTAGCCCACTCAGAGTGTTGAACTGGCTCAATTATCCCTTGGTTCTGCAGCTGTTGAAGCTCGTCTGTCACCGCTGATCGTAGTGCGAGAGGAACAGGGCGAGCCTTGCAAAACTTTGGCGGGGCTCCTTCCTCCAGCTCCAAGTGCACTGGAGGTCCCGTGTATCCAGCGATGTCGTCTTGGAATACCTTGGAATGTCGTTGTAGCACTGCCTCCACCTCCGGTGGCGTGGTCTGCTGCTGCATCTGATTGATTCCTTGAACTCGGATGTTGAGCGCGTCGAACCAATCTCTACCCAAAAGGCTGCAGCCGGCCCCTTTCATTACCAGAAGCGGCAGTAGGTAATCCTTGGACTTGAAGCGTACTCGAACTTGAAGCGATCCTAGAAGTTTCAGGCCTTCGCCACTCCAAGTGTAGAGCTCCAAGTCGTTCTTCGTGAGCTTTGGTGGGTTCTTGGGCCAGGTTGAGCGAAATGTGTCTTCGCTTATCAACGAACAAGCGGCTCCAGAATCGACCTCGAACTGAAGTGGTTTACCTTCAATCCGAAGGGAAACATAAAATTTCGGGAAGCACCTTCGCGTGGTCAGCTGGTTCAGATCATGACATGTACATCTAGAAGAACACGCTGGCTGGCTCACCACTTCAGTCGCTGCTTCAACGTTGTAGTTAGCTTTCTTGTAGCCTGTTTTACCTTGTTGCTTTTTCTTTGCAATGCATGCCTTTTCAATGTGTCCTTCCTTTTTGCAGTAGTGACACTCGGTAGTCTTGAATCGGCAGGCCTGTGGGTCGTGTTGACCTGTGCAACGATAACACGGACGTCCCTTGTGTGAAGCGGACTTGTTGCATGCATCCGTTGTCTTGTTGACCTGGAGATCCTCCTTGTTTTTTATACTCTGTTGTTGTTTCGAGGCACTCTCAGCACGGACGGCGATGTCTAAGGCGCTTGCGAACGTTAAGTTCTTTTCTGCGAACAGACGTTGTTGCAGAAGTTCGTCACGGATGCCGCAGACAAACCTGTCGCGCAGCATCACGTCCAGTGGCAGTTTAGTGTCCCATTGTGGAGTTGCCGGTTGTGCAGCCGTAGCCACTGCATCGGGTGCTGCTTGTGACGCCGGTTGCTGCGACGCCGGTTGCCGTGCCGTTGTCGATGCCACAAGCGTAGTTGCGGAAGCTAAGACGCCGAAATTGCAGTCTCCAGCCAGCATTTTGAGTGCCGCAACGTAGCTGTTTATGGACTCGTCCGGTAGTTGGTCTCGCCTCTGGAAGTTGTACCGGCTATAGAGCTCCGAAGGTTTTGGATCGAAGTGAGCGCCGAGGATCGTCACGAGTTCTTCGAACTCGACATCCCCGGGTCCTCTGGGTGCTACCAACGCTCGTACGATGTCATATGTTTCTGGACCGCACAGCGTAAGTAGGACAGCTCGCTTCCTGTCCACGGCGCTGATGTTATTCGCCACGAAGTAGAATCCGAGGCGCTCAATCCACGATGCCCATGACTTGCCTGAGAAGGCTTCCATTTTGCCTGACTTAGACATGGCTCGAGGTCTGAGGTTCCAGGCGTCGTAGGTCCTTGATTACTCGTCGCCAGTGTCGTGTCCGCGTAGTGATGGCAACTACAGCCCGAATACTTATGAGTTTAATATGACCCAGAAGAGCCTCAGTGCCTAGCTTGCGCCATCGGTAGCTCGCAGTTCCAGAGTGCGCGCTCAGGGATCGCGCGCTCAGGGCAATGCCGATCTTCGTCCTTTATGCGCGAGTGGCGCCGCGCTGGACATCACAGTCCCAATCCTTTCCGTGAAACCACAGTCCCCATCAGAATCGTTTTAACGGATCTGTGGGGGAGATCACGTGGCCCTTCAAGATATATGCGTCGGGGAAGCCGCTTGGCCATTCTGTTCCGGGCGCGCGCGACGAGTTTTGTAAAATTGGGGAGACGTTACCCCGTCCCTTCCCGTCATGGCCCTGACGCGGCTCCACCGAAGGAGATACGGGCAGGCACGAGAAAAGCCGCTCTGGAAAGGAAGTCACTACTCTCCACATCAGCTTTCCTAATTTCCGCCCTTTTTCCCTTTCACTGTTTTTTTTTTGTTTTTTTTTCGCCAAGTGTCTTGTTTACGAGGGAGAATCTTCCTCGCTCACGAGGGAGATAGGGTGCGTAGAGAGAAAATGGGAGGGGCACGTTTTGCTGTCTGTTTGTGAGGGGGTCTGAGGGGGTCTGAAAGTCTGAAGGGTCTGACGGGCTTAAGGGGTTTGTCGGTATGAGGTGTTTGATAGGCTGAAGGGCTTGAAGCTTTGAGGGGGTCCCATAATCCATCAGGGCTGAAGTGTTATTTTCACTAGGCATTGTATTGACATAAGGATTCCCATAAATGGCACAATAAAAATATGTAATCTAACATTGATTTTTTTAACTGAAAGGTCTCTTTATATAGAATATAAAAACTCTCAGATAGTTATCAAGATAACCATAGAACTTGAATATAGTATGCTGTTCCATCCGTTACATGCTGACTTCAAGAATAACTTTTGTTGGCTGTCCCCGGTTCCGCTTTGGCGCCGTCATAGTAACCGTTTTAATTTATTCATTTCGTGGAAGTATTCTAAACTAACCACTCGTTATAATATTTTGCGCAATGTGTGTTAAAACCCAGATACTCGTTAGAGTCCGAAGTTTACATCGAAAACAATATTGTATGTTGCCTCGTATAGTGCATAAATAAACCGCCTTAGCACTGAAAGAAGCAATCAACACTAATAAGCATTTTACTTACCTAGATAGGACACGTGCGTAAAAACCCTATTACCCCGGGCATTGTTTTTAGATCATTTATTACCCTTTAAACCACATTTTGCTTAAAGAGTGAAAGCGACAATAATATAAATGCCGAGAGATGGGGTGCGTTAAGCAGTGACACGGAGTCATGGCTCGAGTCACTCCTTCCACTAGACGGTCCACGCGCACTTCCGGCGCTCGTAACCGAGCCAAACTTCGGAGCTCCACCCTTGAACTCAGTGCTCGTGATGAGTCAACTAGTTCTGCTTACTAACTCCTCACCACTGAACAGCGGCTGTCTACAGTCCAATGTTTCTGTATTGGGAACTCACTACGGAGCTCGGTCAAAAATAATCTTTGTTTTATTTGAGGTACCCCTGTGGTTGTTATAGTAAAACTTATTTCAATAAAAAGAAGTAGTCAGCCTAATATTGGTCGGCGTAATGGTTGAAATCGTGTTCGGTGCCCAATAACTTTGGAGTTATAAAATTTCAGAAAAGGAAACCCACCACAACGCACTGCGCGCAATTCCAGTTACGAAGCGCACTTGTGGCGAAAGAGTTTCATTTTACAAGACGAAAAGCTTTCTAGCGTTCTGCATTGACAAAAGCTGTCATGAGAAACATCGGCTGTCCGGCAAAGCACCATTACACCTAGTAAATCAAAGGGACAATCAAGCAGAGTGGTCGCACATGGTACTTTGTTGTGTCACATTTGACGACGAATCCCGGACAAAAGCTCACCCATTTTTTCACGGACCCGGACAAAAGCTCACCCATTTTTTTCACAGACCCGGACAAAAGCTCACCACGAGAAAATTTCATGTTGGCCTTAACACGAGTGCGGACAACTTAGGTACATGCGTGCGACACAAAAAGGCAACGATAAATTAAATCTGACAGGCGCATAGTTTGTTGATTTTAATAGAAACAAGTTTATTGATCGATTGGTTAGAAGCGAATGCAGTCCCCTACTAGCTCCAGCAGTCTTGGTAGATCTCGATGTACATGCAAGCCCTCGCAAATATTTCTAAGACGACTCTGCAGGCGCAGAGTGGTTTTTCGCACCCGCTTTACTGTGGGCTCACCTCTCCGGGCTTGTGTCAGTGCCGTGGCAACGAGCGCCTGATTTTGCTGTAGGCATTCAATCAGCCTCAAGACGCTTGGATGGGCGTGGCCGACGAGCTTCTGGAACCCGGTACTCCATCCTTCGCAGGTGTTGTTCATCCGGTCTTTATCTTGAAGAGTGGCGTCGTACATATTCCACCGTACCGCGGGAAACTCCGGTCGTCGTTGGCGCAGAGTCAGGCGAAGGGAAGAATTCGCTCTGGGTGCCGCCGCAGATGGAACAGAAGCATAACGGAAGCGGCCGTTGACATACGTGCAATCAAAATAGTCCAGCAGGTAGCCGATGTCACCGGTAGACTTTTCCCTGGTGGTTAGTTCTTGTGGAACAAGCTGTGGTGGAAGGAACGCGAGCCTATCTAAAAAAAATCCCGCACAGTTTTCTAAATTGGTCATCTGTCTTGTACTTTTCCAAAAGGCCCAACTCCCGTTCTTTCAAAGTATTTTTAAAAATTCGCAACTCATTGGGGAATGGGGTACAAGTTCTCCTAAAACTGGTCCAATGTCCATCGCGTCCGCACTTTATTTAAGCCCGTGTTTCGCCCGGGTAGCAAAAAAAAAATCGGTGAGCTTTTGTCCGGTGAGCTTTTGTCCGGTTACCTTTGACGACTGCCTCTCAATTTGTGGACGAAATATTTGAAGATAAAATTATGCATGTATATGAAGAACAAGTCTACCAGGTGCTGTTCTTCCGGTCACCGCCCAAGCAGCACGAATTTTGCCAAGCAATGGCCAATGGCTGGCGATGGTCTTTTGGCCAGTGGCCAAAGAGTGGCCATTCAGTGTCCAGTGATAATGCATAGATTATTTTATGCTACGAGCATCTGCGACAGGGGTGGCTTAATAGCGACACAATACGCAGAAAAAGAAATTTCAAGTATTGATGCTTTGTATTTTTAATTCAAGATAATCAGTGTTAGAAAAATCTTCAGACCTGTCGAGGGGTGTGGTTGGAGCATTGAGACATTCCTCTCAAAAGCACACCACAACACACAACTTTCAAAGTGACGTCGTTGTTGGTGGTAGTTGAATATATTGTATCGTGGGCTTCTGATGATTGCTTTTATCATTTTGTCTGTGATTCTATTCTAGTGACTTCTGCCAAGACGCAGAAGAAGCACTGGCATGCGATTTTGCAGATCGAAGCCCCGATTGTTTGACCGATGATGTCCCCGACACGTATCCTCCGTCATACCAAGAACAAAGTGTGCTTCGTGGGATCCTCAGAGACAGAAAAGGAAACCAAGAGGTTTGCGACGGTTACGTGGAAGGGCAGCCACAACAATCGAAGGAGCCGCACCGTGAAAGCTCTTCAGGGCCGTCCGGATCAAGCAATGCTCATCGGCATGAACAAGACACGAAACGCATCTCATCTGACTCGCTCTTTGAAGTCGCCTCCGCCCGGACCGCCGTGCTCGACTCATCGGTGGACACGCACAAGGTGAGGTTAAAGGTTCTTGTGAGTCGATTCGCTGCACCGTTTCTTGCAAAGTGTGGAACCAGTGTACTGTGCTGCCGCTTAAAGGGCTGTTTATACTTCAACGTCGACGAACGCAACGCGCGCAAGCGCAAGACGACGTTCATCGGCCACTACGTCGCGCCACGTCGCGCCGAGAATCGCCCGATTCGCTGTGTTTACAGTCCAGCGCGGTCCCGCGAGTCCCGACGAATTGCTGCATTTTTCGCATGGGCGTTTTCGCGGCCACCACGTCGTATCGCGCAGCTTATTTCCGTGTCCTGGTTGGTACCAGTTATGCGATCGGTCGGTGTGGTCCGTCTGCGTCGTGTGGTCATGCTTCGAAGCACCGATATGGGACAGTGGTGAACGGTTAGAAAACAAGAAAATTATGGGTATAACAAGTGCAAACCAGCATTTATTTTCTCCGAAATGTGACACAAATGTCGACGAAGAATTAAAAAAAAATCACGATATCGCTATCGTCGAAGCTAGCCCCTAGGCAGGTTCGCGGAAGTCGTACAGAGTGACTCCGGTCAATCTGCGGGATCGCAGGAACGAATGTTATCCAGACTTGCACATGCCGAGAACAGAACATCTTAATGATGCTCCAGGTGGCGCTAGTTTTTATGCTGAACGTCGGGAAAGGTTATTATTTCGCAACGAGGCGTTCTAAATGTTGGGCACGAGGCGTATATAGGTTTAAGCCCTGATGTGGAGATTCCTAAAAGTTCAGTTCTGATACAGGTCGGTAAATCACGCAGTCAACAGCATACACTCGAATACAGGATGTTACGTAATCAGGTAGGTCGTATACCAATATAATAATACAATCATTGGCTGACTTAGATACTCCAAAAAGAAGAGAATATTTGGACAACAACCCATTTAATTAGGGCGAGTACAATTTGTTTCAAATGAAAGGAATGCATTTGTGTCGTCACTTGTGAACAAATTGAAATTTAATTTAGTTAACCGTGACTAGACGATAAGGTGCGGTGTCAAATTATTTGTAAAATTCAACTAGATGTGAGTTCGCTGCACTTCGTTTACATATTTGGTGCCATGTGTTTTCGGCCTGGCTCGACATCAAATTTCGCGTCGGCTTTTAAACTTAAAAAGGTTCGTTTACACAGTTGCGTCCGATTGTAATTTAATTCAGCACGTTCCCTCGTAACCACTTAAGACGAGGAAGCACACTGGCGCCATCTGTTGACTAGCCCTGAAACATCTTGGTCCCGCGTTTTGCATTATTTTGATTTACTTGGGCTTGAAATAATTTTGACAATCTTATAAGCGACCATTTCTTATAAACAGAGCGTAGACTTCATTTCGTAAATACTGCCAAACCTTGAATCTAGTAATACGCAGTTCCAGGGTATCCTAATAGATGGCGTCAGTGTCTTCTCCTGTCGTCAGACGTACCGAGTGAACGCGACGTACTAGATCACCCCCAAATGTTTGAACCAATTTGCGCACATTTTCACGCACCATTGAAAATATCACTATATTGTAGCTCTCTATTAACGTTTGATCTCTACGTCGAATTAAATTTTACAACGATGGAGCTATTGACTTTAATCTTGCTGGGAGTTTAATTAGAGCTGCCCCGTCCTTAGTGGTAAAACTGGTTTTAAATCATCCGACACATTTTTTTACTGGTTACGATGCAGTTGATAGCACCGTCTACTTTTCTGGTTTCCCTGTAAACCTGTAAACCTGTGAGCAGTGATCGCATAAAATAAATAATATGTGTCTTCAATCAATAAACACTTAAATGTGTTTGACAAAAAACAGTAACCCATACCTAACGCTAACCATAGCGCCCAACTCGCGTAAAATAGTTCTGTGTTGTATTCGTCATTTCCAGGTTTTTTAATATATATAAACTTTACAAACTATGCTGTCTTTAAAGTACGTCGGGACATATACCTTTTTTCTACAGGTTAAAAACCTAACCGAAAAGACTTTCGCCACAGAATATTGGGTAAGTAAATGCAGCAACGCCTTCGTTCATCTCTACGTTAAAGCGGTTCTTTTACACATATATAGTATAAATATAAACCACTTACTGTTCAGAAAAACTATGCGGTTTCCGCTGTAGTAACGTTTGTCACCATAAGCGGCTATGATTCACGAAAAAAGTGGGGAAAAATTAAAGTTTAAAAATAGCTCACTTTTTTTACTTTTTAGACGCACACATTCACCTTTGAAGTGTCGTTTAAATTATTTCAAATTAATGTCTCAAGTGTAGATGGCGTTTTCAATCGTAAATCTTTTCGGCGATTTCCTAGCTTTTCAAATTCTACACTTATCCAGAGACTTTCTTAGAGTGGCTTCACCGTTAGGTTCTCCAAGATACCTGATTGGTGGACTCCTGACTTCGACAGCGCGTCTCTATTGCTGCGTTTTTGCATAGGAAAAAGTTTGCCATAGCGTAACGAAGATTCCAGATCAGGTAGTCTAAGGAGCTTGGTGGTACTTTGCAAAACTACATTTTTAAAGCAAAACGAAGAAAGAAGACAGCGGTAAAAAGGGGGAGGGGGGAGGGGGCAGTCTATTCCAGCATTCCATTCCGATGTCCTTGGCGCCCGCTTCAAGTGGAGCACGTTTCGTAAAATTGGCGTAGCTCACGTAGTGATGTTCACGCCGCCGTCAACTCAGTACGAATTAGGAGCTTGTCTCGTCACCAAGCAGAATGAAAAAGCGATTTCATCAACAAGGTGTAAGAAGCCGACGTTTTGCGAAGGTAATAATCTTAAGAGGAATTTATGATTCCTTCTCCCTAGACATGAACAGCTCCATGCATGACCAAGAAAGCCACCGGGCGCCCAAAGGATTTTGCTCAGTTATTTTGAAAAATTTTATTCCTGGTTGGTTTCGGGATACAACTTAAATGGGGCCCTACAATTTTCTTTTTATTTTATTGGCTTGCAATTTGCGCTGAAACGGACCTAATAAAACGTATAGGAACATTAAAAAAATTTTCCAAATCGTTAAAATATTTTATCAGTTACAGAGCAAATTAAAATTCCAAGTATAAGCGAAATATGTTTTCTTCGTGACAGAGCCGCAAAGGTTCAATAATTGGAGGGTTGGAGCGAAGCGGCTGGCCAATTGTCTGTGGGTTGGGCTCATGGCTGCCGTGCCCAGGGCGTACACGCATTGTCGCCTCGTCGATCGCGTCACTAAAGTCTCTCGCATAGTGGGTAATTCAGGCCCTGAACGCGATCGGTGTGGCCAATGAACCTGGGTTGGTAACACTTCGGCGTCGGCGAACCCGACGTGCGCCGGCGGAGAGCGAGGTTCGTCAACCCCTTCGCCGCACCCCGTCATAGAATCCAGCACTGTAGGATAAAAGTGGCGATTAAGGGCAGGGACTTCCACCTTGGTAGGTTAAAAATTTAAAAAAAGCTAATGATCGGGATAACACGTGCCAATAAGCATTTATTTCCTACCAAATGTCACACAAAAGTCACTGAAAAAAAAAAAAGAGATAAGATCACAATGACGCGTTCGTCAAAGTAACCGCCGGTCGGTTCCGCGGATCTGATGCACTCGCGTTTCGCAGCAGCCTTCCACGTTGATTTACATATAACACAGAACGGAGCAGATCATCCCTATATTGCGCCATTTACGCGTTCTCAATGGTAGCGCGCTCCGAATAAAAATTCAGGGCTTCAACGTTGTGTCCACTGTACACCGCTTGTACATTTGGCATTTGCTGTTTTGAGAGGGAACGGCTCCCAGCGAGATACGACTAGCGCATGATAGCTCATACACGAGGTCGTTCTGAATTCTAATTAACTCTATTATTGGTTCGCAATAGAGCTTCAAGCTTGGCCCGGCACCCCGTCAAAGGGCGTTCGGTTTGTTAGGCCGATAAAGCTTCTCAGGGTAGCGCGTAGAGCCGTCCACGTACAGACTCGAGCAATGGAGTGTTCGAACGTTGTGCGCACAAACACGGAAGCACCACATTGAACGGCGATGACAGCATGTACGACACACGGTGGAATCAAATCTCTGAAATAACCGTCGCGCACGGGCTCCGACCAGCCCGACACGCCTATTCTCGATGGTGCGATGGGGTGCTCGCGCGGGTAAATAGCTGGGCGGCGCTCAATCAGCTCAATGCGCTAGCAGCGCTAGTCGGTTACAACGAAAGGATGACCGGGGAGGAAGACCGGGGAGGAGGAAGCGGACGGAATGCTGGAGACGAGAGGGGAAACCTCCTCCTCTCTCCGGCGTTCCGTCTGCTTCCTCCTCCCTGACCTTCCTTTTCCTCGCCCTACCTTCTTGAGCTGTGACTTACTATAGTGCGCATGCGCACCGACTGGTTTGACTGGTTCCACCGCTGAAAGACGGCGTGTCTTCTTTGTGTTGTTGTTGTTTTTGCACATTTGAAATATATTTTAATGCGAAAGCACTAACTGTCCCATCCCTTACAAAAATGGCATATCTGAACTTATATAAAGAAAAAATAGATACGGTTATATAAAGAATTGGGCAGATCTGGCGATATCAAGTAAATCAGTTTATATAAGCCTTATCAAGCCAGATCTGCCCAATTTTTTATATAACCGTATTAGGGTCTTGTTATGGAGATATCAAGACCCTGAGAACCTTGATATACAGTTTTTTTTTTATTCTTGTACATTTGTTTTTAAAAAAGCCATGAAACCTACACTTATGCGGTTTGTGCGAGTGAGCTCTACGCCCAGAGGGACATTATGTGGGTAGCTAATCTTTGCAATAAGTCGGCTAATGATTTGAAATTCACTACTTATTTTTTAAATTAGTGAAAATAGACATGGTTCCAATTAGAAACTTGCTGAACGTCGTCCAAAATCCCTAAATCAGTCATTTTCAGAAAGACTTTCAGCGCGTGAGAAAGTTACCACTCGTGGAGCAGGTACAAAGCTAGTGGTTTCGGTCAGGCGCCCGCGCAATTTTTCCGTCTCTTATCTAGCCACAGTTTTGTACCTGGTCCACGAGTGGTAACTTCAGCGCACTACTGCGCTTCACACGCGCTCAAAGTCTTTCTAAAAATTACTGATTTATGGGTTTCGGACGACGCCCAGCAAGTTTCTAATTGAAACCACATGTCTATTTCCACTAATTAAAAATAAATTAGTGAATTTTAATTAATTAGCCGACTTATCGCAAAGATTAGAAAACTACGATTGTCCCCCTGGGCGTATAACTCACTCGCACAAACCGCATAAGTCTAGTTTTCACGGCTTCTTTTAAAACAAATCTGCAAGAATAAAAAAAATATATAACACCCGGTATTTAGGCATTGCACGTACGTCACATCATGACGTCGAACACCGGTATCCACCATGCTGGTGGTTGACTCTTCGACCCTGCATAGCGAGAGCAATGGTAAACTGTGCCGCGCTCGGCTGTAGCAATTACCCGGTATCCCGACGATCGTCCGATCGTTTCGTCGGCATGAACCGCGAGACAGTGTCCGTCAAGTTAGAGAAAGTATGAGCGGCAGGAGAGGGATACGCCCGCGGATTACCGAGTTTGCGGCACGCATCTCATAGCGGCGAGCAACTGCACTTTTCTACCGTTGTTTACGTTCGCGCACGCCTTTGCATCGGCTTTTGCCCATTCGTGGTGTAGATGCACTTTGTCTTTCGTCACATAACGCCGTTTCCCCGCTTCGAGCGATTGTCGCGCCGCGAGCCCGGCCGTCAGGGGATCGGTTTGTGCCCTCTGCGAGACGGTAACCTTTGCAAGGAGCAAAGGTATGTAGGCAAGCCGGTTAGGAAACATCATAATATGAAACCCTGAGTCAATGAGAGTTGTACGTTATTTGATTTATCCTTATCTCAGGGTTTAGATTATGACGGTAACCTAGCGTTGTTTACCAGTATTTCGCAAAATCATAACAATCTTTCTACAAGCAACTCGTAAAGCCGCTCGTCCAATTTTAGAACGCGCAATGGACCTTTTCCGAGAAGCGTTCTGCGCACGCGCGAGCGCCCGATGCCAAGCGGCGGAAGTTGAAACCAAAAATCGAGGAAATTCGGAAGGAGGCTGTAGATCAGCGAGTAGCAAACGTAATTGCAGCATACATATAATTGTGTTACGCAAAAAAGAAAGCGGACGGAAAGAATAACACGACGTTTAAGTGGACGCCACGGATGCCCCACTTGGACGGCGCGTTGGGCACGCCCCGCTGCTCAGAGAACGAAGAAACTGGTAGCGTACCCGTATGGAAATCTTATATCTGGGCCATATTTGGCCATATCAAACATTATATGATTATATACAGCCTATATACAGACTTATCTGGCATATATACAGACTGATATGGCGCATATACAGACATATCTGGCGTATATACAGACTTATCTGGCATATATACAGACTTATCTGGCGTATATACAGCCTGATATGGCGTATATACAGACTTATCTGGCGTATACACAGCCTTATCTGGCGTATATACAGCTTTATCTGGCGGCCGGTTTTCAATATATTAAAAAGTTCAAAAAAGTTCAAAATTTATTTTGTTAGCAAAAATGTGAATGACTCATTGTTCGCAAAGCTAAAATATTAGCACGAATAATCCCAAACTTCAGCTTTGGCAAGCTTTGAGATTATTTGTGCTAATTTTCACGAGGATTTCAATGTAGAATTAATTATTTTGAAGTGTTAACATTACGCCGGAAAAGACAATTTGCTAAATCCCCCAAGCACTTCGGCCCGTACTCGAGGAATCATGGGGACGGTGTTTCTTCAGCTGCCTAGTGATCGGAAATTTCGACCAATTCTTTGGTTACACAGTTTTGAGTGTAATTCCAGAGTCACCCTGAACAAGTATCGTATTGAACCCAAGTACCTGTCATATCGCTTTTAAAATCTTTCGCCAATGTCAGTACTGTGCATTCTGTTCCAACCTTCAACCTGGATGAGCTGCAGAGATATCTCTTACATTATTATCATTCTCGTACAGCTTCAAGGCACGCTGATATTAAGTTAGAAACGCTAAAAATGCAAGAAACAGCTCCGCTGAATCCGAGCTAAATCCCGGTTTGGTTGTTGCTGATTTCTCGGCTTTGACGTAATTCCTACAAAAACAACAATCACGAGAATGATAATCTTGTAAGAGATTCTCGGCGCCTCAGCCTGGTTGAAGGTTGGACAGAATGCACAGTATCATAAACGCTGCCATTGACGAGAAATTTTGAAAAAGGATATGACAGGTCCTTGAGCCCTTGGGACGCTTGTTCAGGGTGACTAGCAAATTACACTCGAAACTGTGTAACCATGGAATTGTCAAAACTAGCGATCACTAGGGAGCTGGATCACCGTCTCTCGAGTGCGGGCAGGGGCACCTGGGAGAATTGTAGACAATAAAAAGATATAAAGTGCTAATTTTAGGCTTGTAGCCCTTTGATATGCCTGGCCAGATCTGGAATTTCCTTACTTAGCCAGATCTGGGATTTCCATATCTGGCCAGGAATAATCATGCTATATCTGGCATTATGAGGCTATCTGCAGATATACCATATCAGGTTATATGTGGCCACTTTGATATGGCCATATCAACTTTCAGATTCGCTGATATATTTTTTTTTTGTAAGGGTAGTTCCCATTATCGATTGGTAGCGCAGGTAGGTCCCTTCCTCGATTTTTAGATTGCAGCCACCGCTTGTTGCCGGTATGTGAAAAAGGTCCATTAAGATTCTTTTGTTCTGTTCTTTTTGGCGACACGTCAAAACTTTGTCGGCGGCATATATCGCATCTCGCTTTAGCGCAATCGCACCAATGCCGAAACATTCTGCACAATTATTCTCCTACGTTGTGGACAGACACGGCCTTTTCAATTCCCAGAGGTGTGTTCCAAGAGTACCCCGAAAAAACGATCTATTGTCGCGAAGCAGGCTGGGTAGCAATTTACGTTGACGAGACGGGACTTAAAGGTAATCCCAGGTAGATGTCGACACGGCCACGACGGAATCACCACTCAAACACAAAAACGAGAAGGAAGGTAACCGTGAAGAATCAACACGATGTGCGCGACTTGTCACTTTTAAAAACGAGCACTAAACGCATCAAGCAAAAAAAATTTTTTGGCTTCTTTAAATCAAGCTTGCAGAAGCAGAAATTCGCAGCCACGCGGGCGCAAAACACACCAAACTGCATAGATCCGCATCTGTCAAACCACGTGACCACGCACATTCTATCACGCTTGCTGCTTAGGAGAGAGAGCAGTGAGAAGGACAGGCCAAAACGGGAGTGCACAAACAAAAGACTATCTGGCGGGGCATCAACCTGCGGATTTGTCACCCTTACAAAAAATATATCTGGCAGATCTGAAGATTTCAGATATGGCCATATCAAGGTACCACACATAACCTGATATGGTATATCTGCCAGATATAGCCTCATAATGCCAGATATAGCCTGATATCCCTGGCCAGATATGGAAATCCCAGATCTGGCTATGGCGAAATTCCAGATCTGGCCAGGTATATCAAAAGGACACAAGCCTCAAATTAGCACTTTATATCTTTTTATTGTTACGCATATCTCCCAAGTGCCTCTGCCCGTACTCGAGGAACGGTGATCCAGTTCTCTAGTGATCGCTAGTTTTGACCAATTCCATGGTTACACAGTTTCGAGTGTAATTCGTAGTCACCCTGAACAAGCGTCCCAAAGGGCTCAAGGACCTGTCATATCCTTTATAAAATTTCTCGTCAATGGCAGCGTTTATGATACTGTGCATTCTGTCCAACCTTCAACCAGGCTGAGGCGTCGTGAAATCTCTTACAAGATTATCATTCTCGTGATTTGTCGTTTTTAGCAGGAATTACATAAAAGCCGAGAAATCACAACAACCAAAACCGGGATTTAGCTCGGATTCAGCGGAGCTGTTTCTTGCATTTTTAGCGTTTCTTAACTTAATATCAGCGTCTTTTGAAGCTGCACGAGAATGATAATAATGTAAGAGATATCTCTGCAGCTCATCCAGGGGTGCTATTCTGGTCGCAAACGGTACCTTTCTAGTTGTGACGTATCGAGAAAGAAGGGGCGGAGCCTCAAACTAGAAAGATTCTTGTTTGAGGCTCCGCCCCAACGTTCGGGTTCACGCACGCGGTCAGCTAGAAATTGACGATCCCCCTACGTCGCGATGACGTGTCCACGCAGTTGGGGCGCAGAAATCCCCGCATTTCCCCCTGTTCTTTTTGTTATCTTCTTTCTTTCCTCCGGGAGTTAGAACGAGCGCATAACAGAGAAAAAGCTACCTTCCGGAAAATGGAAGGAAACAGAGAAAAATAATATTATCCTTTTATAAAATACGAAAGATTATTTCAATAATTATGACGTAAAGTAAATTTTGCTAAGATATCTCTGCTTGTTTTCTCGAAGTCTTTCGCTACGGTCTTTGAAAACAAACATGGCGAAAACCGCGGTAACGACCTTGTGGTGTTTGTGTCTCGTTTGCGTCGTTGCTTTCCCTGTTTCTGCACGATACGTTGGCATTACGAGAAGAAAATATTATGTGAAGGCACGCTGCAACACCGATCATCCTTTGTGAAGCCGCCGTGAACATAAGCTGCAAATGAAATGTCCTGTTTGCCTGTGAGAGAGACTCCAAACTGACGACGACTCTGTGGTAATATATGACAAGTCATGAGATCGACGCAGAGTGCACCGGTTGTGAACATGCTGTGGATGATGCAGGAAAGTTCCTTCGGGCAGTTTTAATAATGCTTTGCACCCTTTGCTCACTGCAGTGATTACGACGGTAGTCCCCATACGCCATGCTCTTCTCTTTCGGCGCCGAAGAAATGGAGGCGACCGCGTAATCTCGGGCAGTCTTTTTTACGTATTTTTTTATTTGCAGAAAAGCTCGTGCAAAAAAATAGAAAACGTTTTTACACGTCCCTACATAGGTACCTCGCTATCCCATTGGCTTCGTTTCGCGTGACGATTCAACGCTATTTGCCATGGAAACGTTCGTGAAACTAGAAAGCCTCTGTTTGCCGCTAACAGTCATTTTTCGAGTTCGGGTTGTGACGACAAAATGACGTAAGAACAAGAATGCACGGGACTATTTGCATTGTTTTAACTCGACAACCGTACCCTTGGCGAGAGAAACTCGAAAGAACATGGCCGCGATCTCGCCGGATCGACCGCGGCTGGGGTTTGACATGCGATCGGTCACTTGATCAACGCGCACACGAATGCTTTCGTGCTGTTGGATGAGCCCATTCGGCGGCAGGACCGGGTCAAAGAGCACAGTGAGCTGGCGTTCAACGTCTCCGATATAACACTTGGCGAGATGCAAGACTTGGCTTCTATTTGTGCCGGTGTTATGAAGCTTGAAAGTGGTGGTGTTGTTGTGGCTCGGACGGTCGCCTTGCTGAGATTAGGAATACGGTAATAGACCTTCATTCAGCGTTGCCATGCGTCAAGATTCAAGACCTCACCTTGACAGAAAGTGAACAACGCTTCCGCGAGCACGGAGGCAGCAGCCAACGGTCTGAGAAAGATATGTGCCGCCGCCAAGACCGCCAGCGATCGCCCCAACGGCAAGAAAACAAACGACAAGCTCATTGAGGTTTGTGTAGTGCTGACTGCTGATTCAACGGACGACAAAGGTGAATAATGTAAAACGCAACGTACGTTTGCCAGCGTTTTGCAAAACTAACGCGTTTCGTTGAAAATTTAATTTGTGGAATTCGTTAACGCCTTGAAAGTTTGACGGGGACCGCATTGTGAACGCAGCCTTCACACAAGTGTTTTCTACAGTGTGTGCTTTGCCTGCATGCATATAAAGACAGAAACACTGCCTATATGGTGCATAAAATAAAGAAAATTTCGCTTATCTTGATAATGTTGACTATCTATTGAGTGCTCTTGATAGTATACTGGCGTAGCCAGGAACTTTTGAGGGGGTGAGGGTGGAGGGAGGTTGAGGTGGCTGGGATGTTCATGACTTCGGGTGGGGGGGGGGGGGGATTTGTGTGTATATTCTAGTGCCCGCCGGATTTGGGGTGGGAGGGGCGAAGCCCCATAATCCGCACCTCCCCCCCCCCCCCCGCTGGCTTCGCCACTCGATGATACCATAAGGGGAGCATCCTACATTCACAGGCTGCCCTAAGCATGTGCATAGCCACTGAGCTCGTACCATAATGGCAAGATAGTTGCTGACATTCTTCACGTTACGTAGCAGTTCTTTTTTTAGTACATATGCTCGCTTTTCCTTCACACATCTACTCTGCTTCCGCTTGTCGTTTATGCTTAATGGTGATAAGTCAACTGTGCGTATTTGCTCTGCATCACAGGCAAATTTCAAAAATCAAGCTCACACTACTCTTTAATTTCAATGAGTTACTGTCACTTTTGAAACGACAATCTATTTAATTGTTATCATAACCTTTACATTAAACACACGTGTGTTGAATGTAGGACAATTGTATTTTTATTGTTTTTCTTGGTCACGGAGATGACAACCATCCACAAGATTGCACTGGCTAAACTTCTTGTCTACATTGGGTAACAATGTTACCGTACTCTGTCAGACTAAACTCCTGCAGTCTAAACAACTAACGATTCATTTTAGGACACACCTGTTCGTAGTTCATTGCAGGGCATAGAAAAGTGTTTCTTATGACTGTCCGATGACTGACATGCAATTCCAGAAGCTTGGTGTGAAAAGGTGAAATATCGAATTGATACAATAAAATGCCATCAGCAACCCATCCAGATTTTATTGCGTGATTGACAGTAGCTACAAACCGCAACACATGGTAAACTGAAGACATAAGTACTAAGCGTGCACTAACTTCTAAGCGGTAGAAACCCTGAAGTTTTAACGTCAACTTACCACCAAGTTGTTAATGGCAAAGTGGTGTTTGCATCAAAGTGTTGGAGTCCTTCAGAACGGTGACGGTCTCCTTCAGACCGATGATGATGGTTTCAGTTCGATTCTAGGTTCAGTCAACGCACCCCACGACGTCGATGTGCTTGTCGTGGTGGCGACAAAAGCCTTCTTTCGCACATGCCTCAGCTGCCTCGGTCCGGGGTTTTGTCGACCCAGCCGTCTCTTCCCAGCCGGTTGACAGCGACACTCGCGACGGCCGTCACGGCTCTGATCACCATCCCCTGGGCATTAGCTATGTGATCATAGGTGGAAACCGCGCCCTTGTAGTTCCCCGCTCCGAAAAATATCAGTGCGATTCAATTAGTCTGCTGCTGCTCGACGGTCATCATCTCTCATCGTCGCCGTCTCTCGTCGCGAAGCTGGTCACACTGCGATCACACGGTGCTTATCAACAAGCGGTATTGTCGTCAGAAACAGTCGTCGTGCATCGCGAAGGCAACCGGGTGCCCGCGGAAAACCCGTCATTGTACGCGTTGGTCGAGAGATTGTTGCGCAACAAGCATCGCCGCCATTTTCTACGCTCTAGAATCCTGCCCAAAGCTTGTTCCCCTTCGTGCAATAGAGGCAGAAGTTAAAAGCACGAGCACATCACCCCGAACGATGCTTGCACGAACGTTGGCTTGCACTGCGCAAGCGCGCCTGCTCGACAGGGACGTTGAAAGCCCGGAGCACGTTCTTGTAGCTCCTACACCCGCACTAGCTCGCACTCATAGTGAAACAGAGAGTACGGTGTGTCGAGTAATACCGCAGTTAATCTAGTTACGCGACTTCCGCTATGTGCTACGTAGGTCGGACGTGGTCATACGTCACTTTGTCGTCACTGTCCGAACACGAAGAGCGACAGTTACGGCAAACGGTTGCTTTCGTGTTTCGCGAACGTTCCCATGGAAACCGCGTGGAATTATCGCGCGGGCTGTGGCCAATAGGAGCGCGCGGTTCGTAGGGGGAGGAGTTTTCGAGAAACACGAACGTGACCGTTTGTGACCAGAATAGCACCCCAGGTTGAAGGTTGAACAGAATGCACAGTACTGACATTGGCGAAAGATTTTAAAAGCGATATGACAGGTACTTGGGTTCAATACGATACTTGTTCAGGGTGACTCTGAATTACACTCAAAACTGTGTAACCAAAGAATTGGTCGAAATTTCCGATCACTAGGCAGCTGAAGAAACACCGTCCCCATGATTCCTCGAGTACGGGCCGAAGTGCTTGGGGGATTTAGCAAATTGTCTTTTCCGGCGTAATGTTAACACTTCAAAATAATTAATTCTACATTGAAATCCTCGTGAAAATTAGCACAAATAATCTCAAGAAACTTGCCAAAGCTGAAGTTTGGGATTATTCGTGCTAATATTTAGCTTGCGAACAATGAGTCATTCACATTTTGCTAACAAAGTAAATTTTTAACTTTTTTGAACTTTTTAATATATTGAAAACCGGCCGCCAGATAAAGCTGTATATACGCCAGATAAGGCTGTGTATACGCCAGATAAGTCTGTATATACGCCATATCAGGCTGTATATACGCCAGATAAGTCTGTATATATGCCAGATAAGTCTGTATATACGCCAGATATGTCTGTATATGCGCCATATCAGTCTGTATATACGCCAGATAAGTCTGTATATAGGCTGTATATAATCATATAATGTTTGATATGGCCAAATATGGCCCAGATATAGATTTCCATACGGGTTGTACCCAAGGCTGGTAGTGCAGTGAATGCTATGTGTGGCCTTGGGCTCCAGAGCAGGTGCTGTGTTCTGCTTCATCACCAGCTTCTAGACTGTAGTCACGTGACCCTATCCGGAGACACGATTGGCCTAAAACATGCATAGCGTCTACCCTGCTGTCAATACCGAGTGAGCATAGAGCTCTCTGAAGTCCAACTTCTGAACTTCCAAACTGTCTAGCTCGAAAGTGACCGAAAACGATGCGAGTTTGAAGATACTATGTTTTACGCCGTACAACCCACATCATAATTTAAAATGAAGAAATAAGCGCGACTTTTTTTTTTTGCGCACGATGTCCACAAATAAATATATAAATAAATGTGTATATATATATTTTTACCAATAAATTTAAAATTATAAGTACACTCTTAGGTTCGCGTTTTTAAATTTCAAATATTTTTACGAAAGAGTTGCACATAAAAGACACCACTTTCAACACACGATGAATCGCAGACGCTCGCAAGCGGATGGTTACGATGCTGCGCGAAAGGTTTTTGAAAGATGCTGCGTAGGGCGCAACGGCTTCGCAGGCGTTCGAAGGAAAAAGGATTCGGGACGACGAAGTAGCGTCTTGCATCTTCAGTAAGCTAACGGTTCGTTTTTCCCCGCTCAATATAGCGGGGAAACACGAACAAAATTAGTTTCACTGCTAGATTTAGCGGGAAATTTGACGTCAAGTGACATAAGTACCAATTCAATTTCTTGCTACTTCAGTAAGCTAACGGTTCGTGTCTCCCCGCTCAATTTAGCGGGGAAACACGAACAAAATTAGTTTCATTGCTAGATTTAGCGGGAAATTGACGTCACGTGACATAAGTACCAATTCAATTTCTCGCTAAATTTAGCGGGGTGGTTACTCGATGGCGACGCCGACACCGCTTCACTCGGAAACGGGCGCCTATGAGCTGCGATCTCAAATCCATTATTTGATTAACTCGCTTTCCGATCTTATGCACTTCGTCATAATGTCACACGTCAAACATACAACCAAATTTCATTTGTCTTTCAATCTTCAAAATGTGCAATTGCTTAATTGGTCCAAATACCTGGAATAACTTCACTTTAACGATGTTAACAATAATTAACCAATTATGTGAGACTCGTGCAATATAGATCAATCAACTTGTCTTGGCGAGTACATATGACTTATTGCTTGCACGACCGAAACGGGCCCATATATCATTATCAGGGGCAGTATTTGCACGCGTATATGGCGAAATAGGGCCGTATTTACGCACTTATACGGCCGCATCTGGCAGTATTTGCCCGCTTATATTGCCGCAAGCGCAGCTGACTCAGTAGGCAGCGCGCACGTGGCCTAGTGGTTATCGCGCGTGCCTTCCACGCAGAAAGCCCAGGGTTCGATCCCTGGGAGCGCCGCGTCTTTTATTTATTCTTCCAATTTAGATTTCTGGTAATTTCGAGAACCGTGTTGCTCGTTCTAGGTTAGAATGTTCTGCGCGCCGAATGTTCCAGAAGCCCACGCGTGCACAAAGGGGCTCCGCGTAACCAGCCGGACTCAGTCTCGCCCAAGCGTTCGACTCTGCTGCTACGCCGACTTCGACGCCCGCGACGCTCTGTTGTTCTCTTCTGTTTCCTTTTTGTTGTGGGCACAAGTTCGCCCCCATTAAACGTTTCAGTTTCCTCAGTTATTCCTTGGTTTGTCACCTCGTCATTCGTGACATTTTGGTGGAGGTGCGGGGTACCGCATGCCCCTGCCGCGTACCCCTCCGAGGGCCCGCAGTGCAAGTCCAACGCCAAGCCCAGGAAGAACCAACGAAGGCACTACTGAGATCCGGTTCAGTCGTCGCACCCAAGGCCTACACCCGGAATTCGGACCTCTGCCACCCAGGACCAAGCAGCCAACGAGGCCGACGATGGCCAACCAGTCGCCGACCCCCGCCGCTCCTGCCGTCGTCTACCTGCCCGCCGCACCCCGTACGCCGACTCCCTTCCACCAGAGCCGTATATGTAGAGAGTTTGGTCAATGGGAGGCGCGGGCAGAAGCCAGGGCGTGCGGCAGACTCGGAAAGAGGGCTTGGCATGCTCTCTTGACCAACCAGGGACCCGTTTGCTCGAAGCGCTAACCGCGGCTAAAGTTAGCCGCAGTACCTAGGAGAGGGATTTTGAAATCACGTGACTGGCTCGGTAGGGATGCGGGGAAACATGGCGGTGCCCCAGTGAGTGAGCGCCGCTCGCTTTGGAAATAATATGTCGTTGTAGCTGCAATATCGGGCGCGTTAGTCAGCAACGAATAATGCAGGAGGCTTTCGCTTTGCCTTACCTCACTTAAACCGCAAAGCATGGGCAATGACATCGCCGCATTCTTTAGATAGTGTTTCGATTCTGGGCATTCCTAAGCCTAAATGAACGCGATAATTGTCGGCATGGCAACGTCTTTGGAAAGCGGATTGTTGATAGCACACAAAAGCAGACAGCGTCCCGACAGACTTTTTTCTAAATTATCCAAGCATCGCGAGGAGAACGCTGGAAGTGTAATTCTACGGTCCACGCGCGCTGGCCTTCCTCTTATAAAAGATTTGAAGTAAAAAATCATAATAAGGCTTTAACGAACGGGCGTGCAAGGGAAAATTTGTTTTATACTTTTTGCTTTAGAACGGTTACTACTGCAGACGCCAGCACGTGCGACGCGTGCAACTACAGTCGTAGCATGCACCTCGGTGCTTGGATAATTTAGAAAAAAAGTATGTTGGGACGCTGTTTGCTTTTGTGTGCTATCAACAATCCGCTTTCCAAAGACGTTGCCATGCCGACAATTATCGCGTTCATTTAGGCTTAGGAATGCCCAGAATCGAAACACTATCTAAAAAATGCGGCGATGTCATTGCCCATGCTTTGCGGTTTAAGTGAGGTAAGGCAAAGCGAAAGCCTCCTGCACCATTCGTTGCTGACTAACGCGCCCGATATTGCAGCTACAACGACATATTAGTTCCAAAGCGAGCGGCGCTCACTCACTGGAGAACCACCATGTTTCCCCGCATCCCTACCGAGCCAGTCACGTGATCTCAAAATCCCTCTCCTAGGTACTGCGGCTAACTTTAGCCGCGGTTAGTGTTTCGAGCAAACGGGCCCTGAAGCCGAAAAGAATCCCCTAGTGGTGGTAGCGAGAAACAGCTCTGATCAAAGGTCTATGTTCGTAAATGGTTTTAATAAGCGCGTAAGAGTGAAGTGTAATAACCCTTTGTGGTAGAAAATAGGGTGCACGTGTGCGCGGCTTAACTCTGTTTTGCTCGGACAGAGTGTGACCGCTCGAACGGCAGATTCCCGGCCCTTGGCGCTTGGCGTACGGATTATGTCGATCGTTCCGCTTGTCGCACTCTTCCACCATCAATTTGGATGAGCGTGATTGAAACATCACGTGTACCATATTTTCAGTCATTGAGAGTTACTCCAATGCAGTTATCAGGTTTGTTTCTCGCGACCACCGCCAGGGCATTATTTCCGGCTTCTGGTTGGTCACATTCGAATTTCTGAAGACGCCCTGGAACACGCCCAGCCCGCTTTCGGCCAATGGCGCCTCCGCATTTGTCTCCTATACGTCCCAACGAATGGCCAAACTCTCTACATATACGGCTCTGCGCTTCCACGGCGAGATCCACGAGGATGTCGAAGACTGGATCAAGCACTACGAGCGTGTGGCGCGCCACAACGGATGGACTGCGGAGCAGTGCCTCCAGAACCTCTACTTTTCGCTGGAGGGTACTGCGAGGCATTGGTTCGAAAACCACGAGGCTTCGCTCACTTCGTGGGACATCTGCGTCACCCAGTTGAAGCGAACCTTCTCGAACCAACACCGGCGACAGAATGCGGAGGACCTGCTCCAGACGCGGACACAAGCCCCCGACGAAAGTGTGACCAGCTACGTTGAAGACGTGCTACGACTCTGTACACGCGCCGACCCGCAAGCCACCGAGGAGAAGAAGTTGCGCTTCCTCATGAGGGGCGTCAAGAGCGAAATCTTCGGTGGCCTTGTCCGCAGCCCCCCGACGACGGTAGACGGCTTCGTGGCCGAGGCGACCAACATCGAGCGAGCGCTGTCGGCCAGAGCTGTGCACTATCAACGACTCGCCGGTGTGTCAACGGCTCCGGCTGTCTCGCCCCCTCGCTCCGATGTCGATGGTGTCGGCATCGAACACCTGCGGCAGATAATCCGGGACGTCGTCCGGGAGGAGATCAAGAAGCTTCTACCTGCTGCCGCAAGCCCAGCTCCGCCCTCAATCGCCGAGATTGTCAGGGAAGAAGTACATCAGGCGCTGCAGCCAGAAGTTCTCGTCAGCGCCACTCCCGAACCGCCCACGCTGAGTTACGCCGCAGCTACCCGACGACCACCGCCCCCAGCTCACCAGTATACGGCGCCACCCCGACGTGAGCCTCCAGCGCCACAGTATTCCCGACGCCAAGAAGATCGGGCGCACGTCCGCCCAGAACAAGCTGCGCCGCGAAAGACCGACGTGTGGAGGACGGCCGATCGACGCCCGTTGTGCTATCACTGCGGGGAAGCCGACCACATCTACCGACGATGCCCCTACCGCCAGCTGGGCCTACGAGGGTATGCGCCCAACGACCCTCGACCACGTCTCGGAGAGCGACCTCGGGACATCGAGGACTACCTCCGCCGCTCTTCATCTCCTGAGTCGTCTCCCCGCCGAGGATTCCGTTCACCGTCTCCCCGCCGCTCGCCATCGCCCTTCCGCCGGTCTCGCCGAGACAGCCTGTCACCCATCGCTTCCCGTCGGGAAAACTAGGCGCGGCAATGCCGGGAGGTGGTGTTGCCGAAGACGAACGATGCCAAGATCCTCCAAGATCGTCGGAGCTCTCCCACTCTAACGCCGCAACGCCCCGAAACGACGTTTCTGTAACAGTGTCGAATAACCTCAACGTTATCATCGACGGCCACGACGCGACGGCACTCGTCGACACCGGAGCAGACTACTCCGTTTTGAGTGGGAGACTCTCTCGCCGCCTTCGGAAAGTTATGACGTCGTGGGACGGACCACAGATACGAACCGCCGGCGGACATCTCATCACGCCTGTCGGCAGGTGCACTGCTCGCGTTGAGATCCACGGTGAAACCTGCCCTGTCAAGTTCGTCATTCTGCAAGACTGTTCGAGGGACGTCATTCTCGGAATGGACTTCTTGTGCGAATACGGCGCCATCATCGACCTTGCGGAGAACAGGCTGACGCTTCGGAAACCTGTCCCATCGGCAGAAAATCCCAAAGCGACGTTAGCTGCAGTGCGAGTCCTTGCCAGCCATGTAAACCTGCCGCCGCTGTCGAGTGTCTTTGTACCCGTCGGGACCGAAGAAGCCACCTGCGGTGTAGCACTGTTGGAAGGAAGCGTCCAACTTCTCGTTGGACGAGGGATTGGCATTGCAAGAGGCGTAATCGAGATCCAGGACGGGTGTACCGTAGCCCTTGTCACCAACTTCCGGCAAGAGTCGCAGCACCTTACAAAGGGTACAGCTGTGGGCTTCGTCGAGGAAATTCCGGACTCAGCCGCGATCGCCGTTATCTCAGACGACGCCTCTCCGACGCAGCACAAGAGAACCACGCCATCAGAGCTCGACATCGACCCATCCCTCCCAGCCCCACAACGACGACAACTCAGTGACCTTCTCGCCGAGTTCAGTGAGTGCTTCTCCACGTCGTCGAAGGTGCGCCAAACGACGGTTGCGAAACATCGAATAATCACTGATGACGACGCTCTCCCTGTGCATCGGCCACCGTACCGAGTCTCCGTGAAAGAAAGGGAAGTTATCCAGAAGCAAGTTCAGGAAATGCTTGATGACGACATCGTCCAGCCCTCAAACAGTCCGTGGGCTTCCCCAGTAGTCCTAGTGAAGAAAAAAGACGGAACCCTGAGGTTCTGCGTGGACTACCGCCGGCTGAATGCAGTAACAAAGAAGGACGTCTATCCGCTGCCCCGCATCGACGACACCCTGGACCGGCTGCGCCACGCCCGATACTTTTCGTCGATGGACTTGAAGAGCGGGTACTGGCAGATTGAGGTCGACGAACGAGATCGTGAGAAGACGGCCTTCGTCACACCGGACGGACTGTATGAATTTAAAGTGATGCCGTTCGGGCTGTGCACAGCGCCGGCAACCTTCCAGCGTGTTATGGACACCGTCCTTTCCGGCTTGAAATGGCAGAGCTGTCTCGTCTACCTCGACGACGTTGTCGTGTTCGCAACCGAATTCGACGAGCACCTCAGACGACTCCGAGCCGTGCTACGGGCCTTCAAATCTGCTGGGCTGACACTCAAGCCTTCGAAGTGCCGGTTCGCCTATGGAGAGCTGAAATTCTTGGGCCACGTCGTGAGTGCTCAGGGTGTAAGCCCTGATCCTGCAAAGACGTCCGCTGTCGCCGAATTCCCCAAGCCATCGGACAAGAAGGCCGTCCGTAGATTCCTTGGGCTGTGCGCCTACTACAGACGTTTCGTGCGTGACTTTGCACAGATTTCTTCACCGCTGACGCATCTGACGAAGGACGACGTGCAGTTCCAGTGGGGAGAAGAGCAAGAACAAGCGTTCGACGAACTCAAGCGAAGGCTGCAGTCGCCCCCTATCCTCGGACATTTTGATCAGTCGGCGGAGACAGAAATACACACGGACGCCAGCAATACCGGTCTCGGTGCGGTGCTCGTTCAGCGACAAGAAGGGGCAGAGAGAGTAATTGCTTACGCAAGCCGGGCGCTGTCTAAGGCAGAACAAAATTATTCAACGACCGACAAAGAATGCCTTGCTGTCGTCTGGGCGATAACCAAGTTCCGTCCGTACTTGTACGGTATCCCGTTCCGCGTGGTCACAGACCACCACGCCCTCTGCTGGCTCGCGAACCTCAAGGACCCGTCAGGACGCCTCGCTCGCTGGAGTCTGCGACTGCAAGAATTCGACGTAACCATTGTGCACAAGTCTGGCCGCAAGCATAATGACGCCGACTGCTTGTCTAGGGCCCCAGTCGAATCTCCTCCTGACAGCACCGACGACGACGATGACGCTCGTTTTCTCGGAGCAGTTACAGATATCGACATGGGAGCACTTCAACGAGACGACCCGGAGCTTCGCGCCGTGATCGACCACCTCGAAGGTCAAGGAAGTTCCGTTCCGCGAGTCCTGGCCCGAGACTTGTCAAGCTTCGTTCTGCGGCGAGGTGTGCTCTTCAAGAAGAACTTCGGAACCAGCAACCCTGCCTGGCTGCTGGTTGTGCCTGCCAGCCTGCGAGAAGAAATCTTTCAAGCATGCCACGACGACCCGACGGCTGGACACCTTGGCTACAGCAGGACGCTCGCCCGGATTCGTGACAAGTACTACTGGCCAAGACTCCCGAAAACCGTCCATCTGTACACACGGTCGTGCCATGAGTGCCAACGACGTAAGAAGCCTCCGACAAAGCCAGCAGGACTCTTGCAGCCGATATCTGCCCCGACTACGCCCTTCCAGCAGGTCGGAATGGATTTGCTTGGGCCGTTCCCAACATCGACGCAAGGGAACCGGTGGATTATCGTCGCGACCGATTATCTTACACGATACGCCGAGACGAAAGCCCTCCCATCGGGAACAGCGGTGGAAGTCGCCAAGTTTTTCGTCGAGTCCATTCTCCTTCGACACGGCGCACCTGAAGTGCTGATCACAGATCGAGGGTCATCTTTCCTGGCACAGCTGACTCAAGAGGTACTTCGGCTCAGTCACACCAGCCATCGACGAACCACCGCTTATCACCCGCAGACCAACGGGCTAACAGAGCGGCTCAATAAGACCATCGCCGACATGATCTCCATGTACGTCGACGTGGAGCACAAGACGTGGGACGAGGTGTTGCCGTACGTCACATTTGCGTACAACACAGCGGTACAAGAAACCACAGGAATGACGCCGTTCCAACTGGTACATGGCCGGACGGTTACCACAATGCTGGACGCCATGCTGCCTCACGTGCCAACCGACGATGGCAACGACGACGCTCAACTGATCTCTCAACGCGCGGAGGAAGCTCGTCAACTGGCAAGAATCAAGATTCAAGAGCAACAGCGAGTCGACGCACGCCGGTATAACCTTCGTCGCAGGGACGTCCGCTTCCAACCCGGGGACCGGGTATGGGTGTGGACACCGATTCGGCGCCGCGGTCTCAGCGAGAAGCTTCTCAAGCGCTATTTCGGACCCTACAAAATCATCCGACGCCTCGGCGATCTGAACTACGAAGTTCTACCCGACGGAACGCGCCCATCTGCAAGACGCCAGCCACGACCCGAGGTGGTGCACGTCGTCCGGCTCAAGCCGTATTACGAACGATAGAACTTTGGACTCTCGTCAAAGAGTGAACTGGGAACTGGGAACTGTGGCTCGCGACTCTGCTATCTTTTTGTTGTGTATTTGTGTTTTACCTTTGTGCTGCATCGGGACGATGCACTTTTAAAGGGGGGGATAATGCCGCAAGCGCAGCTGACTCAGTAGGCAGCGCGCTCGTGGCCTAGCGGTTATCGCGCGTGCCTTCCACGCAGAAAGCCCAGGGTTCGATCCCTGGGAGCGCCGCGTCTTTTATTTATTCTTCCAATTTAGATTTCTGGTAATTTCGAGAACCGTGTTGCTCGTTCTAGGTTAGAATGTTCTGCGCGCCGAATGTTCCAGGCCGAATGTTCCAGAAGCCCACGCGTGCACAAAAGGGGCTCCGCGTAACCAGCCGGACTCAGTCTCGCCCAAGCGTTCGACTCTGCTGCTACGCCGACTTCGACGCCCGCGACGCTCTGTTGTTCTCTTCTGTTTCCTTTTTGTTTTGGGCACAAGTTCGCCCCCATTAAACGTTTCAGTTTCCTCAGTTATTCCTTGTTTGTCACCTCGTCATTCGTGACAATATGGCGATATTGGGGCGTATTTGCTCCCATATATTCCCTATCTGACTACTTATATTATCATATCTGCCCGTATATAAAATATATCAGGGCCATATCTGACATTTTCGTACGGGATGGAGCAAAGCCGGTGTTGTCTGTAACCGTCTGTAGCAGCGAAACGGCAGTTAAATTCCCATTGGCCAAAAAGCACAGCAACGGAGATGCTTCGTCCCGCAAGCTGGCGGGACGCTCAAGGTCAAAGCGGACGTGCCTCAGAAAGAAAACAAACAAAAAAACGCAGCAACGCAGATGCATCGTCACGGAAGCCGTGGAGCCGGCGGGGTTCGCCGCGCCTGCGCAGTGAAGGAGCGTGATGTCACCGCCGGAGTGCCGTGTGCGATAGGAAGACGTGGCGCGCGGCTTGTAGGAATGCGTTGCGTGTAGGAATGCTTTCGCATTCCTACAAGTAAGCAGTCTTAAGAATCCTTTTGTAATTTCTTTCTGTTTTTCACCTTTCCCGCTGAATAAAAACATTTTCTCACCAAAAAAATTACCATGGTTTGCGGAGCGATACACATTACTTAGCCTGCGCATAAAGATATTCCGACGGCTTTTCCCAACAACCAATCACGAAATGGATAGCGCTGATATCAATGGTCGCGCGCTTTCAACGAACTGTGTAACCACCAAACGTTGAGCTGTTTTCCCTTGATCGAATTAAAATATGATGAGCTAATATTTCCTGGCTACTACTTCTTCCCCGAGTAGCTCAAACCACAAATTAGATAATTACATAAAAACCGCAGAAGCTAAAACATCGTTAGAGGGCCCTTTTAAACCCCCGACGTTTAATTGCTATGCCACTTCTAATACATTCGAGAGGGTCTGAGGAACCTCATCAGACTTTTGTGCGGTTTTGGGGCACCCCTTATGTTTTCCTAAAACATCTTTTATCTTCTTTTGGGAGTCCCACTGGAGCCTTTAGAATGATCGTGGAAGATTGCACACCCACTTCAGGAAACATGGGCTCCAAATACCTTTATGAACGCCACTTTCCTTGCTCAAACTTCATAGGAAAATTCGATAACACTTTTCACAACACTTTTCAACACACTGAGAGTCAATCGTGAAGCGCGAGGCGGAGCTTATAATAGCTTGTTCAGATGAAGGTTTAAGCGAGTCGGTGATGTATGGTAGGAAGCCACAGTAATAAAGAACTAGAACACAGCGGGGAATGTATACATATGAGACAAAGAAAGTTTGCTGACATGAAACTCTGGTATGTTCGCCTTCTACCCCTATGCGAGAATTATGTAGAATAAATAGAACACTATAGCATACGTATAATATAATAGTATAGTATAGGTAAAATAGTATTGTATATAAAGCCGGTTACAGGTTAAGAACTCAGGAGAAGCTCCTGCCATCTCTTTCCATCTGAGCAGAGAAAACGACGGAGAGGAGGTTCTAGCGTTCGCTCTGCTAAAGTAGAAAAAGCTGGGAGTTTCCTCAAGCCTCTTAACCTGTCACCAACTATAAATATAGTGTAGCATACGTAGAATTGTGCAGCATGCTATGTACAGTCTAGTAGACGTTAAATTATGTAGTGTAGATAGAATACTATTATATCTATTTTTCACGAGGAAGTGCAAGACGAAGATACCAGATATGTAAGGCAGCGCCCTTTGCTCGTTCCCTTTGTACTTCTCCCTGTTGTGTCCTCGTCATTCTGCGTTTTTTTTTAATTTTTATTAGGGAGCTTTTCGAGCCTTGAGGATTCCGTCAATAACTAGAAACTATAACAATGAAATGTAAAAAAAAAAAAGCTATTTTGGTATTTGTTCGTAGGATGACGAGATTGGCTTCGGTTTGCCTCCGGGTGCCGATAACTCCCCGAGTTCAAGTGACGAAGACGTCTCTCAAAGGCAATCGCAGCATTCTGTTGAGAGCCAAGGTCAATGGGACACAGACCCCGAGACTGGAATACCCGAGTTGACAATCGAGAGCCCATGCGACTCCGAACCTCTGGAGGAACCCGAAGCAGAGCCACTCGACGAGCCTCCCTCGGAGATCGCTCCAGTATTCGCGATCGTACAGCAGCTTGAGCCGCAAATTGCGCCGGTCGTCGGCGAAGTCAAGGACGATGCTCTGCTCCTCGAAGTGGAAAAAGAGGCACTACAGTCTGACCGCATCATACAGGAATACTCGGAGACGACATTTCAGATATACCCGGAGGTTAGCATCGTGCTGCTTCTTGCCCTGCTTTGCATTGCCTGGATCTTGTTCGTTCTCTTGAGCAGTTTTGTGCGGCATGCTCAGCCTACACCGTCTTCTGTTAAACCAACAATAAATGTCACGTGTTCCGAGGATACAGGAGAAAGAAGTTCAAATGAGTTCAACCATAGCACGAGAGCAACCGCGACCTCGACTTCAACAACGGAAGAACCGCTCAAAGAGGTCTACCTTTGCACATCAGACTTCTGCGTAAAGGAGGGCAACTACATCAAGCCACTCATAACGCAGTCTTCCGCGCAGCCTTGCGACGACTTCTACGATCATGTGTGCAGCGTCTGGCAAAAGGCGGCGGCAGAGGCTACGAAGGCATCGGGTCAGCTTCCGGGCGCTTCGGTGTCGACGGACACGCGACTTCAAGGAGACATGGAGGCGAAGCTGCTGTCTTACGTCGCCGATCCGAAACACGCCGACGTGGCACCTGCTAGGCGCCTGTACGAGAACTGTCTCGACCGCCCATCGACTCAGCTGGCGCCTCAACAAGCCTCGGAGCAGTTTCGCAAATGGAGGATCGGTAGCTGGCCGCGCACCGACGTGGGCTCGCCGACGGACATATGGGTCTTCGCTGCCGAGCTCGTGCGTGACCTGGGCGTCGAAGCCTTCCTGGAGCGTCACGCTGGGACTCGACCCCGAACTCTGGACAAAGCGATCGTGGAGCTTGGGCCGCCAAAGCCGCTCTTCTTCGCGTCCGACATCTCGCAACAACAGGTTCTGTCCATCTTCTCTAACGCGGCTCGCGAGTCTGCGACGCAGCTGTGGCCGGGAAGCGTCGCTCCGGCCGACAAGGCCGCCGAGGATGTTCGAATGGTGCTCGGCGCACTTGCCGCTCTGCGCTTGAACGACAAAGGAGACAGCCCGGATGATTACGAGCTGGTGGCTTTCAACTCGATTGGAACTGGCCTGCGGGAGTTCCTACAAACGATCTTCGCAAACTTAAACAAGTTCGACCCGACCACCCAGATCCTGACTCGGCACGGTCGGGTAGTGCCGAAGGAGCTGGAGGAAACCGTGTCCAATCTTCCGGCTCGCGCAGTCCTCAACTATTTGGGACTACGCGCGCTGTTACCTCTAGCTCCGTTCCTGCCCGACATTGTGCCCCTGCAGCTACTGCACGCCATCGACGTCCTCGGTCGGCCTGAGCTGGCTAACACGTCGGTGATGTGCCTCCGAGCTGTGGGTCAAGCCCTTCCGGCCTGCCTCGCCGCCGCCTTGAGGTCGACCATGGTCACCGAAGAACCGAAGCGTCAGGTGTGGCTCAACCAACTCGAGGCCTTATTCCTCGACGCGGTGAAGAAGGTTATCTGGCTGGACGAGCTGTCCACGCTGCTCGTGCGTTACAAGATGCGACACCATCGCCTAGCTCGGTTCTCCCCGCTGCAAGGGGTGTGCCGTCAGCCGCAGGGAGCCGTCGCTGCGAGTCCTCTGGCGGTTTTCATTCAAATCTCCAAGCTTCACCGACAAGGGGAATTGCAACAGGTGAGAAAAATGGTTCCACGTCCAAAGACTTGGAATTACCTGTTCGAAGTCGTCAAACTACACAACGGCCCAGCTTTTTTTGTTTGTTTTTGTTTTTTTAAGTTGGTTTAGTTTATTTATAGATGTAGATGAACGAGCACGCAATTATTACGACAAAAAAAAGTGAAAGCCGTTTACAACTCCCTGTAACGCCGAATTAGAGCGCAGCCCTTGAGGAGAAGGAGGGAAGGGTACTGAGGGAGGGGTATACACCTCCTCCTCCCCCTTCTCCTCCTCCTCTTATTCTTCAATCTCCTCCGGGGGGGATCACGTGACCGGGGGAGGGGGGTCACGTGACCTCGGGGAAGGGGGTCACGTGACCACGGAGGTCACATGACCTCAGGGGGTCATGTGACCTGGGAGGTCACGTGACCCCGAGGGGCTCGGGCGGTGCATTATGGGACATTTCCGATATTGCACCGCGCGGTTACGCCGACGGCGACGCCGACGCCGCTCAAGTCGGGAACGGGCGCCTAAGGTCTCATTCACACAGCCGGCGTCTCGCCCCGTCCCGGCGAAAGCGCCGTGGGCGCCGTGCCGAAAACGGGACGGTGCGGGGACGGAGGGGTGTTCGAACCAGCGGCGGCGGAACTGCCGGCGGTGGCTCTGTGAATAGGTAAATGCTAGCGGCTGTGCCCCTTATATTTTAGGTGGTAGCTTGCGCCACCTAGCTTAGAAACCTTTCTGCACCTTTCAAATTTTGCGTCAAACTTTTGTATCCGGTAAGACTGCATAACGTATTAATTACGTGCGTAATTTCACGCTTCCCCCGATCTCTGCTACCATTCTTGTAATCCCCTATGTGTGACTGCTTTGTGGCGGCGTCGACCGCCAAATGTAGCGGACGATCGGCGTCGATGGGCACAGCCACAACTGTTTTGTTCCTTGGAGCTTGCGTTCGGGCCGCCGATAACCATCTTGCATGTTTGAAAACATTTTATTTGTCTCCATGTTTCGAAACGAAAACGACAAGACCCACCGCGAGCACGTTTCCCATCAATCACTCCTTACGCCACATTTCGTCCCCGATGATCGACGACCGTATTTTCTTTCTTCGGCTGTTCTTCCTTAGAATCGCATTTACGTCTATCGCTATCGCAAAGGAACCGATGTGGTCTCACCATTTCGAGCAGCAGCTTAGTGGTAAATCCAAATCTCGGTATGCCCGTAGTTCAAGAGCCGTAAACATCACACAACGCGCCCGTCGTCTCGCTGGCCTCGCTTTTTCCTGAAAATAGCTTTGTTGGCTTCGTCGTTAGGGCACAGCACGGTCAATTCTCCCTCCCGCGGCTGTGCCCATGGTAAAGTGAACTAGAGGAGGGGTAGTGAGATCAGGCGCCGAGGCGCGCCATGCATTGCTCTGACGCGGCGCGTGTGGAAAGGTCCCGGATGTACGCGGTGGCGCTGCGGACGTAGTGGCTGTAAGATCCGATCGCCGCTGCCGCCGCCGCGACCGCTTCCGAGCGTTCCGAAGTCCCTGGGAGAGCAGCTTCGGCTTGCGTTTCGTCGGTTTTGCTGCGTTTACAGCTCGAAGTGGCCCCCGTTTTGAACCGCTCTTCATCCCGTGTTACCCGTGTCCGCTGTCGTTTATGGCTAATGAAGTGCCATGCCGAATCGACGTCGACAACGCCACTGCTTCGCTCCGGGGTGCCAGACAGGCTATCAGTGGCGGAAAGGTGAGCAGCCGTCGCTGTTGTCAGTACCCAAGGAGGAAGAACAAAGAAAAGTTTGGGAACGGAACTTGCATCGCAAGGATAAGCTCCTGGACGAAACGTGTTCGGTGTGTGAGCTTCATTTTGAGCCATCGTTTATAACGCGAGACTTCGTTCACATTATAAACGGAGAAGAGGTGCGCATTCCGCGTGGCAAGCCGCAGCTCTTGCCTGGCGCTGTGCCGACGTTGCTTCCGGATGCTCCGAGCTACCTGTCAAAGAAAGCGTCGCGGCCGAGGCCCCGAGAAAGCGAAAGAACGCCGATGCTTCCTCAGTTGACGGCAAAAAAAGGCCAAACACTGCCTCTCCAACTGCCTGCAGCAGCACTGCTAGCACCACACCGGCTGCAGCCGATACCGGGGCCTTTGATGAAGCCTGTATGCCCGAAGAATACTCCAAGCTGTGTGTCCCTTCCGAGTACTGGAGCTGTCACCGAGTTCCGAGCCTCAGTGGTCTCGTGTATTGTATACTTAAAATGTGTGACAATGAAGTTTTATCCGAGAGAGTAGTGATTTTTTCACAAGACAGCACGCCTGGAGTTGTATACACTGTTCATCTTTGTGGCCGCATGGCTGAAGGAGGACGCGTCGTCAGCTGCGAGGAAGCGGAGGTTCTTCTCCGAGACGTCGACTCGTATCGTCTCTGTGGAGGTGCCGTGCCGACGAGCAACGTGCCAAGATCCTACCTTACAAATGGCCTTGAGGGGCAAGTGGTCGCCCGTGAGGGCACATACTTCAGCAACCGCTGCACAGGAAAAGAACCAACTGAAGGTGTGTATCAGTGCCCCTTGGGAAGAATTAGGAATGTCATGCCAACATCGTTTTTGTCTAATCTAACATAGTAAATTACGATGTCTGATGCATTGTTATTTATGCTGAAAGATGTTTTTGGTTTCAATTTTAAATGTTTTCTTTTTTTCTTCACAGGACAAGCATGCATCTCCTGCCGATACCTCAGAAAGGCGCTTCTAACACGGCGGTCAAGGGTTCAGCGATCAGTGAAGAAGCACGTCCGAAGCATCACTCAGAAGCTCCGTGCGGCTGCGCAAAAGAACCGAAGACTGCTGTCTCGCAATGCTGACCTCCAATCCCAGCTCAAGCAAATGCAAGATGATAATGCCTCAAAACCTGACGAAGTACTACAGGCAGAGATTGCAACCTTGCCTCCCAAGCAGCAAGAATGTGTTAGGCAGTGTTTTTCAGCAGCAAAGAAGAGAAGCTCAAAGGGAAACACCTACTCAAAGGACTGGGTTCTGGAATGTATCCTGATGAAAATGAAAAGTGCCAGGCTCTATGAACATCTTCGCAAGCACGACATCATTTCCCTACCAAGCAAAAGTACGTTGAAGCGCTACCTCAGAATCTACAAAAGCGGGTATGGTTTCAATCACAAGGTGCTGAAACAACTAAAGCAGAAGACGAGGCACATCAGTAGCTTTAAAAGACGTGGTGGCCTTTAGTGGATGAGATCAAACTTTCTGAGCACCTCACTGTAACACCTTCTGGACACATTGAAGGCTTTGTTGAAATGGGATCTTCTATGACTGAGGGACAGAATGTTGTCTGTGACCATGGCATCATCATCATGTTCGTCCCATTTACTGGTAAATGGACTCAAATTATTGGTGCCTTTGCCACCAATGGAAATGCCAAGGCAGAGGAGCTTGCAAAAGTTCTAATAGAGGCTACAATCCTGGCTGAGGCAAGCGGACTCATTGTTGACTTCCTCACTTCAGACGGTGCTTCATGGAACCGTCGAATGTGGAAAATCTTGGGAATCGGCGTTAAGTCAGGGAAAGTTACCTGCAAGCTTGAGCACCCTGTTGATTCATCTCGGCATCTACATTTCCTGTCAGATTTTCCTCATTTACTCAAGTGCCTCCGGAATGCGCTCCTCAAGTATCCATTGAACACCCCGGACGGAATGGTATGTGTTACTACTTCGTAACAAAACAAGCACTTTGCAATTTTGCTGTTTCTGATCTCGCGTTTTTGGCTATTCCGATGCAAAGTCATTTCATAAAGCTATTTTCGAAAGCATTTATATACTCGCGCTTAAACACGCATGTCTTTATGCGAAAAAGGCAATCTGTATGCAATATGTTATGGCTACTGTTTCAGGTCTCCATGCGGCCTGTAAGGGAAGCATTCAAGAAAGACTCAAGCAATGTCACCCTGAAGGCGATGCCCGGTCTTACATCTGTGCACCTTCAGCCAAATGGATTTGAGAAAATGAGGGTGTCCTTCGCCTTCCAACTCTTCTGAGACCGTGTCATCAATGGACTCCAGTTCTTCCAGGATGAGCTAGAGTCCTCGTGCAGCAGCTTCGATGCAACATTGTCTTTCTTTAGGTAAGCAGAAACCTGCTACTCAGTTAGGTTGCTGCCCTATGACCTAATGAACCAATCGGAAAAATAATGAAAACATGTGCTAAGTACGTCTGAAGGACTATCTGAGAGAAAATTTGTATTTGTTAAGTCTGTAGCCTCTGTTTACATTTCGGCATAATATTGTTAATGTTTAGTGAGCAGAGCACGAAAATTTAATTTGTCTATCGCAGCAGTTTTGACTTGTATCGACAATGGGAAATGCTAGCAAACTATATGAGTCTATTTGTATTCTTTCAGAACCATCAACTGCCTGATCAAGATCATGACTTCCCGCTTCACAGCAAAAGCTCTGCGTCCAGGGTCCAAAGAAGTGGAGTTCTTGAAGGAATTTCTTGATTTTTTGTCTTCTTGGGAGTCCCATGCAAAAGGAGTGGGGGATTTTTGAGCGACTCCACAGCAGATGGCCTTAGGGTCACACTATCCAGCACTTTAGCTCTCTTAGATTACCTCACAGCACACGGTTTCAGATACCTCATGACATCTCGGTTCAGTCAGGATCCCCTTGAAAATTTATTTGGGATTGTCAGACAATCATGTGGCTCCAACGACCATCCAACGCCAACACAATTCTTAATTATTGTCAACTGCCTGTCTTTTTATAATTTGGCAAAGGTAGCAAGCTCGGGCAATGCTGAAGTTAATGAAGATGTCAATTCTTTGCTCGGTGCATCTGATGGCTCAACTGCAGAAGCCAAAGTCGCCGAAATCGACAAACAGATTGAGGCGGGGAACTTGGAGTCCGCAGAGCGTATGCTCCGTAGCGTTCCTACCGAACACAAAGGATACGTGGAACAAAAAAGTGATTCCCGGTTAATACATTACATGGCAGGCTATGTAGCTCGCAGGTTCCTTGCCCGCAGCAATTGTTCAGAGTGCCGCAGCCTTCTTTTGGGGAGCTCTTCCGACAAGGAAAACTGCAGGTTTACGGAAATTTGTGACAAGGGAGGGCTGTTGTATCCTTCGCGCGCTCTCTTCCTTGCTGTGAAGAAACTGGAGGATATTTTTACTTTCTTTTTCAGTAAAACGAAGCTCTGCAGCAACAGCATAGTCGATATTATGTTGCTGGTCGAATCCCGCTTCCGCCATACCATAGGCTGCAGCCAACATGCAAGTGCGCTCACGGCAGCATTGGTAAAGTTTTACGTTTTAACAAGGCTTCACTTTTATGTAAAAGGGCTGAACCAGTCGCGAGAATCACGTAGAAAAAAGAAGATGCACACGAAAATCAGCCGCTGCTCGTAACTAGGATTGCTCCGAACACGCCCTACGTTGCCCTTGGAGTGTGATAGAAATGTAAATACTGTAAACAACTTAATTTTTGCTAATTTCGCGAATCGCCTACAATTTGCGAAAAATAGGTCTCTCGAACAATTCCGGTAAAATGGAAACACATTGGAATCTAGTGAGATCCCACCGTGTCGCGAAAATTAGGTCCCTCGAACAATTCCGGTAAAATGTAAACACATTGGAATCTATAGTGAGATCCCACTGTCTCGCGAAAATTAGGTCCCTCGAACAATTCCGGTAAAATGTAAACACATTGGAATCTAGTGAGATCCCACCGTGTCGCGAAAATTAGAACCCGCGAAATATTTCAAAACTTCAGCTTTGACCTAAAAGCTGAATCTAAGAGAGCTAAAGTGCTGGATACTGTGACCCTATGCTGTGTTTATAGATTTCTCTAAGGCTTTTGACAGGGTTCCTCACCAGCGGTTACTAAAAAGTTAGGCAGTCTAAATCTTCACCCTATGTACACTAATTGGATCCTTAATTTTCTCTCGCACTCAACACAGTCAGTAACCTTTAACAAAGAAACTTCTAATACAATAAATGTAATATCTGGAGTTTCACAGGGCTCAGTTCTTGGACCGCTTCTTTTTCTTGTTTATATCAATGACCTCCCGACAAGCATAACCTCTACAATTCGACTGTTTGCTGACGATTACGTTATTTATAGGCAAATACGTAACTCGGACAATGCTTCGCAACTGCAGCGTGATCTTGATTCCATCACAGCTTGGTGTACGGATTGGCAAATGTGTGTTAACAGATCAAAAAGCAAAGTCATGACATTCTCGACCAAGACAAGCAATATTACTTTTGATTATACACTCGCCAACACAAATCTTGAAAGGGTAACAAAGTATAAGTATCTTGGCGTTATCTTAACAGAAAAACTGGATTGGAAGGAACACATAGACTTTATTGTGGGTAGGGCAAACCAATCGCTGGGATACTTGAAAAGACACCTGTACTTAGTTCCTCCAGAAGTCCGCATCCTTGCATACACATCATTTGTTCGTTGTGAAGTTCTGAATACGCTAGCGTGATTTGGAACCCATGGCAAATAAATCTTACACAGAAGCTAGAGTCTGTACAAAACAAAGCAGCGTATTTTATTTATAAAGACTACTCACACTCATCCAGTGTAACTGCCCTGAAATCAAGAGCAGGCTTGCAATCACTGAATAGCAGGTGTAAACAGGCGAGGCTTTTATTTTTACATAAAATCTACTACTTCAACCAGGAACTCAAGAAACTACTTTTGTTCCCTCCGCATAGTATTTCTCCAAGGATTGATCATCCCTTCAAGATAGATTATCACCTAGTCACACCAAACAATTCTCGGAATCGCCTTTGCAATTAGCCATTAAAGACTGGAACAGTCTACCTGAATCCGTTGCGGGTCTGGCGGACGTCGCTCTTTTCAGAGACGCCTGTGAAACATTGTTCAGTGACTAATTTTTTTTAGGCATACTGTGCGTGTACATTACCTGTATGTTTTACCTTTATTGGTATATGCACTTGCGTTACCACTGACTGTCGTCTGCTTGATTAGTTGAAGCATACTGTATGTTTTCTTTTTTTATTTTAAGTATGTGCTGATGTTTTGTCTTTCTCACATTCGCGTGTATTTTGTATTAGAATATAGTCACCCTGTACCCTCCCCCCTCATGTAATGCCTTCGGGCGATTTGAGGACAATAAATGAAATAAATTAAATCGCAAAATATTGAACCCACCAAAAATAAGTCGTTTACAGTATTGTTTTTTTTTTTGCTGAGTTTAACTAATAAAAAAGTGTATTCATGTATAAATAACGGGTTGTTTGCTGTCACACGAGTTATTTTTGTCCAGCAGTATTTACCCAACAGGTTTCTTTGAAATTGGCTTAACGAGACACATAATGGTGAATCAATAAAGATTAAACCTTGGGAGTAGCTTTGCACGGTTTCTATACTAGGGATAAAAGGTATGCCCTGTTGAAACGATTGTATGCATTCTTGAGGCTTGAGCCGTGATTGTATAAATATCTAGGAAACATCAATATGATCCTGTCTCAATATTATAACAAGCCATTTACGCGCGCGAGTGAAGGACTTCTTGCCCATTAAATAGCTTCACCCTGTTTCTAATGACAGACTCCTAACAAACCCACCTGCCATAAAAAAAAATGCAAGAACACTTTGGTGTCGAAACGCCGCCCAGGAAAGTGGCCTGGCGGTGTTCGCCTTCCACGTCGCGCATTTCTGCTTCGTACCCCGCGCTAAGCGAATACGGACTGACGAATTGCGTCAATTTTGTGTCGCGTATATCTTTTATGGGGTTCGGACCTAAAACGGCAAATATTTCGAGCCGAAAAGCTTCAACAAAGAGTGTTTAATCGCGCAGCAAATGCAATGCGAGCCGCCCTGGCCACCCGCTTCATCCAGCCCATGCATTCGCGGCGCCCTCTCGCGCCGTCGACACGAAGTGCGGCCGCCGTCAGCGCTCTCTGACCTCACTACCCCTCCTCTAGTTCACTTTACCCATGGTCACCCAACTTTCGAGAATCCTCCAGAATCAGCGAAAGTTTCCTATTTTGTGATTGGCCGTCCCTCGACGGGGCGCGGCGCCGGCGTTCCCGGCGCTTCCCGGTCTCCCGCCGGTGCCGGGGACGTTGAACATTCTCGTTCGGCCCATTTCGGGGCCGGCGGCCCGATTTCGGTCGGAAACCGGTGCCCAACACCCTCTCCCCCGGGCGAAAAAGCTGCCCGGCGCTTACGCCGGGCCGGGAGAAAAAACGGCTGTGTGAATGAGGCCTAAGAGCTGCGCTCTAAAAACTTCTCCACAGAAGTTATTAATCTTCTAATCCCAGTGCTCCATGTTGTTGTTGTTCTTTTCAAACTCAAACTATCTATTAGGAACACTGAATAGTGACGCCAGCTTCATTCACGGGTTTAGAGTTTTGAGGAGTAGAACTTGTTATCGAGGTGATTTTTACGAGACATTTGATAGCGTAAAATGAACGCTGTGGAAGCTCACTTTAGCACTCTCTCAGCAGCACGATGCAAATGCTTGAGATACTCTCTTTTCGAACCTGGCGCTTGTGCCTGCCAGTGACGTCAAGTCATTAGAGAGCTCGGAAAAAATTCGAGTATTGCCTTAGGTATTGCCTTTATGTGGCATTTTCTCAATAACCACTTTTGAATTTAGAGATAGCAACTAGTATACCAGAAAGAATAAAGCCCGGAAAATAAGATAATATAGTTAGTCTGACTAGCTAAAAAAATTTCCGGAGTACCCCGTTAAAGGGCCCATGAAACGAATTTTGGGTTGGGATGAATGATTTTAAATTGGGACTTTACTAATCGCATATCGTTTAGTTGGCCAAAAGAAAGAGGCTAGAAAGTCAAAAGCCAGCTTTTCGGTACGAACATTTGAAAATATAGCGGACTATTTTGTACCTTCTTGCCTTCGAAAGCTCTCCGCCTTTTCACTATGATACATCCGCGGTTCCAAAGGCGCGTCACCGGCGCCAAACTGACGTCAGCAGAGCCCAGCTCACGCATTGGACACGAGAACTGCGTCACTCGGACGTATGCGCTCGTCAACAATCAATCCGTCGACGAATATTTGGATTCGCGTTCGTGGCCAATGAGTGCCCTGACAGAACTTATCGTCACTGGGGAATGACAAGTTCTATGGTGTGCATAAAAAGCACGGTGGAAGCTAGGAGTCATCGCACCGGTGCCGAAGGAATGTCACGACCACGTGATTTCACAATTCGCATTTGAGTTGAGGATTAAAGCTAAGGAGGAAGAAGTAGGAAAATCGTTTCATGACCCCTTTAAGGCGGCGGTCCCACGGCGGCCATCTTGAACAAGCCATTAGTTCAACCACTAGATGGCGGCACTCATCCATGTGGCCAGAAAACAAGCTCGTGACAGTGATGTTCCTCCTCTGCTCTTAATTTCCTCCTTTCTGCTGCACGCCCGTGCACGTTCAGCGCTCAGCGCGTGCTCCCGCTGACACAAATGCCAGCAAACGTGCCAGTGGTGCTAGCAGTGCCCAGTTCGCACAGAAGCGGAGCCCAGCTAGCTCATCGACCCGATCGAGAGTGCCTAGCTGGGCAAAATTTGTTCTTTGATACTGGCTTTGTTCCGCGCTGCAGGGTTGGCAAAGCGATTTCGTTAGAGGCTCACAAGCCAGGAGCTATCGTTTTAACTATTCAAGAATTAAAAATATAGTCAATCAATCAGTGAAGAATGTTATCAAACCTTAAAGAACATATATAAGACATGCCTTGTCAGCATTTCGTGAATGAGAGAGCTTTTGCACGACATAAACGTTTAAATTCATTTTGCTGTAAGTCAGAGCGCAGCCGACATAACAGGTAAATGAGGCCAATCAAGCAGAGTCAGAAAACACTATGTCACGGAGCTCAACGTCTTATAGCGCGTTTTTTGTCCCCGGTCAAAGCAATCAAGCGCAAACCATGCACCATGGCCTTGCGCTTTTAGTATGCGTGTTTGTGCATTTTGATCTATGATAAAACAAGCAATAGCAGATTTTTTTAATGCGAATAGCATTCTTTGATGTTGATACTTCACGCACTTTTCGCCTATGTATCTATCTATCTATCTGGCTATCTAACCTCTTACGCGCGGGTCGATAAATAACATAAAAAGACCGGCGCCGGCTGGGATTCGAACCGTTGACCCTTTGATCAGCAGGCAGACGCGCTAACCACAGAGCTATGAAGGCAGTCAGCATGAAAAAATCAGACCGCTGGGGATATTTATACAGCGCGTAGCTGGTCAGCCATTTAAAGTTGCGACGGTACTCGCTGTAGATGAGCAATTTAGCCAGTGCAGTACAACCGCTAGCCTGGGGTAGCAGGGACTAAGGGCAGCCTGCGACGCACGCCAGCTGCAATCTGCCAAGGCGAGCTCATCTCACGCTCCTGCGTGCGCGTTCTGCACGAGGCATCGTTCCGTTCGCGAGGCTGCGCGCGGCCACTAGCTCACCCTCTCCCCCGCGCTCAGAAGAGGGTGATGTAGCGGCCGTGCTCGGCCCTCACGAGAGCGGAATGAGCCCTCGTGCATGGAACGCGCGCGCACCGGTAGCTGTGACAGCGCTGTAAAGCCCGTCCTATGGTAAAGATATAAACAACCGTTTAGAGTACCGTTGGTTGAGACTAGCTGAGACGCCAGAAAGTCTGGTCGGTACCATTTTGAGTGTTTGTGCGTATGGCGCGTGCTTTGCTCGCCTTCCTAAATGACACAAACGCACGTGCTGGGCTGCGGGAGATCGTGCGCAGGGCTGTGAAAGTGTCAACAAATTTAGAATCGCCTCAAGAGTGGGCTGGCGTATCTAGAGTGTGCCGGCCACCTGACGAACGCGCATAACTCCGCACCGTTTGATGCTATTCGCATTAACGTAGATAATCATTCCCAAAGGATGGGTTCTG
>JAZHYW010001750.1:0-112742 GCA_037355805.1 Ixodes ricinus | reverse complement strand
TTTTTGAGCGACTCCACAGCAGATGGCCTTAGGGTCACAGTATCCAGCACTTTAGCTCTCTTAGATTACCTCACAGCACACGGTTTCAGATGCCTCATGACACCTCGGTTCAGTCAGGATCCCCTTGAAAATTTATTTGGGATTGTGAGACAATCATGTGGCTCCAACGACCATCCAACGCAAATACAATTCTTAATTATTGTCAACTGCCTGTCTTTTTATAATTTGGCAAAGGTAGCAAGCTCGGGCATTGCTGAAGTTAATGAAGATGTCAGTTCTTTGCTTAATGCATGTGATGGCTCAACTACAGAAGCCAAAGTTGCCGAAATCGACAAACAGATTGAGGCGGGGAACTTGGAGTCCGCGGAGTGTATGCTCCGTAGCGTTCCTACCGAACAGAATGAATACGTGGAGCAAAAAAGTGATTCCCGGTTAATACATTACGTGGCAGGTTATGTAGCTCGCAGGTTCCTTGCCCGCAGTAATTGTTCAGAGTCAAGGAATCGACAAGGAAAACTGTGGGTTTACGGAAATTTGTGACAAAGGAGGGCTATTGTATCCTTCGCACGCTCTCTTCCTCGCTGTGAAGAAACTGGAGGATATTTTTACTTTCTTCTTCAGTAAAACGAAGCTCTGCAGCAACAGCATAGCCGATATTATGTTGCTGGTGGAATCCCGCTTCCGCCATACCATAGGCTGCAGCCAACATGCAAGTGTGCTCACGGCAGCATTGGTAAAGTTTTGCGTTTTAACAAGGCTTCGCTTTATGTGAAAGGGCTGAACCAATCGCGAGAATCACGCAGGAAAAAGAAGATGCACACGAAAATCAGTCGCTGCTCGTAGTTAGGATTTCTCCGAACACGCCCTACCTTGCCCTTGGGGTGTGATAGAAATGTAAATACTGTAAACAACTTAATTTTCGCGAATGGCCTACCATTTGCGAAAAATAGGTCCCTCGAACAATTACGGTAAGATGTAAACACATTGGAATCTATCGTGAGATCCCACCGTGCCGCGAAAATTAGAACCCGCGAATTATTTCAAAACTTCAGCTTTGACCTAAAAGCTGAATCTAAGAGAGATAAAGTGCTGGATACTGTGACCCCATGCTGTGTTTACAGATTTCTCTAAGGCTTTCGAGAGGGTTCCTCACCAGCGGTTACTAAAAAGTTAGGCAGTATAAATCTTCACCCTATGTACACCAATTGGATCCTTAATTTTATCTCGCACCGAACACAATCAGTAACCTTTAACAAAGAAACTTCTAATACAATAAATGTAATATCTGGAGTTCCACAGGGCTTAGCTCTTGGACCGCTTCTTTTTCTTGTTTATATCAGTGACCTCCCGATAAGCATAACCTCCAAAATCCGACTGTTTAGCTGACTATTCCGTTATTTATAGGCAAATACGTAACTCGGACAATGCTTCGCAACTGCAGCGTGATCTTGATTCCATCACAGCTTGGTGTACGGATTGGCAAAAAAAATGTGTTAACGTATCAAAAAGCAAAGTCATGACATTCTCGACCAAGACAAGCAATATTACTTTTGACTATACAGTCGCCAACACAAAGCTTGAAAGGGTAACAAAGTATAAGTATATTGGTGTTATCTTAACAGAAAAACTGGATCGGAAGGAACAGATAGACTTTATTGTGGGGAGGGCACACCAATCGCTGGGATACTTGAACAGACACCTGTACTTAGCTCCTCCAGAAGTCCGCATCCTTGCATGCACATCATTTGTTCGTTCTAAAGTTGGTTAGTTGAAGCATACTGTATGCTTTCGTTTTTAGATGCGGAGCATCTCTTGCTCGGGGCTATGTCCCGCGGCGTCGTAGTCCGCACTCGCACTACGCACGCGCAACTCTCCTCCTTCCCTCTCTCCAACAGCTGCGCGTTACTCTCTCCGCTCTCTCTTTCTTCCAGCTGCGTGCACTGCGCGTGCGTTCGCTTGTACTCACACCGCGCGCGCACGTGCAACTCTCCTCCTCTAGTCTCCTCTCCTTCAAGTGTGAAAAAAATAAACGGCGTGCGGCGAGCGTTCCAAGTTTCTCTGCCGCGAGCCGCGACGAAGGCTCGCGTATGCTAGGGCAGAGCCGTATATTAGGAGAGTTTGGACAATAGGCGGAGCAAAGGCCGCCGCCAGCGCCGAAGATTCCCCCCACGCTTAGAGCGTAAACTAAATTTGTGACACAGCGTCGACCAATCGGGAGACCTCTACTCCATCTCACAAATGTCTGCAGTGAAGACAAAGGCACAGGCGCGTGAGCCTAGCTCAGCGAAACGCTTTTGTTTGTACGAGACCTCGTGCATAGGAGGCACTTTCCAAAGCCACGCGCTCGTGCCCACGCCTTTGTCTGCACTGCTAGAACAGCGTCCTGAGACTGGCTGAAAGAAAACAGTGCAAAGGGTGGGGTGCGCGAGCGTCTTGAGACGCGGAGTCCCGCTCGGCACGGCTCAAATTATACTTCGTTTCACTTTATCTGCGAGCGAAGCCAAAGCTATAGAAGCGCGAGACCAGCGCTTTTTGCATTTCTCCCCAGCTCGCGCGCTCGAGCAAAGCCTGAACGCACGGAGCTTCCGTGCTCGCGCTTCCAGTTTTGCCTTCGCTCGCACATAAGGTGAAACGAAGTATAGTCGTGTCACAAATTTAGAGCACACGACCACCGCTAGGGGCTGTTTCGCGGCCTGTGGTTGGCCCCGAGATGCTCGCCTATTCAAACCAATGTATGGCCAAACTCTCTCAATAAACGGCTCTGTGCTAGGGCAGTCGGTGGCGCCATCTCTTGACGTCAGCACGCAACTGACTCTTTCCTCGGAATCAACACGATGCTCCGCATCACCCCATGGTTCCCCTCGGGAAGATGGTGTTTCTTTTAAAGGGGCGATGCAACAATTTTTGCACTTTGCGCAGATACCGCTTAGAACGGATCCCTGATATTAATGACCTATGAAACACGCGTTCGTTTTTGACCCCACGCAATAGAAGTCCCAGAAAAAAATTAAAGAAAAACGAGCAGCGTTCACTCCCTCAACTCGCAGCCAGAACAAGCGGCCACGTGACCTGGAACCGATTATATGCCGCCAATGTTGGTCATAGCCACGCGCTGGGGTTGGCAAAGCACAGGACACGCGCTGAGTTCCAGACATTGTTATGGCTCGGCTATTGTCGTCGTTGCAGCGATTGGACACGGTCCACTACCCGAATGCTTCTCGAGCTAGTGATCATCACGAGCCCAAATCGAGTGCCCACGCAATGCTCGGGTCCAATCTATGAACCGCATTCAAATATCGTCACTGGAGGGTACTGCGATCCCCACGTTACGTCATCAAATTTTGCAAAGGAGAGATTGAATGAAAATGACCGCTTTTCTCCTTGAAATTACACCGCAACAAAGGAGTTTCTTGGCCAGTGGCGTTGCGTGCGAGTATCCTTGAGTCCCAGTAGTGCCAGTAAGCTCGTGTAAAGTGAAAAACGTTCCAACTGAATATCGTTGCACAGCTCCTTTAAGTACTTGCTGATGTTTTGTCTTTCTCACATTCGCGTGTATTTTGTATTACAATATAATCACCTTGTACCCTCCCCTCATATAATGCCTTCGGGCGATTTGAGGACAATAAATTAAATCGCAAAATATTGAGCTCGTTAAAATATGTCGTTTACAGTATTGTGTTTTTGCTGAGTTTAACTAATAAAAAGTGTATTGATGTATAAATAACTGGTTGTTTGCTGTCACACGAGTTCTTTTTGTCCATCAGTATATACCCAACATGTTTCTTTGAAATTGGCTTAACGAGACACATAATGGTGAATCAACGAAGGAGATTTAACCTTGTGAGTAGCTTTGGACGGTTCCTATACTAGGGATAAAAGGTATGCCCTGCTGAAACGATAGAGTGCCATTCTTGAGGCTTGAGCCGTGATTGTTTAAATATCTAGGAAACATCAGTATGATCCTGTCTCAATATTATAACTAGCCATTCATGCGCGCGAGTGAAGGACTCCTTGCCCATTAAATAGCTTCACCCTGTTTTTAATGACAGACTCCTAACAAACCCACCTGCCAAAAAAAGAAATAAAAGAAAGATATGCAAGAACACTCGGGTTTCGAAACGCCGCCCAGGAAATTGGTTTGGCGGTGTTCGCCTTCCACGTCTCGCATTTCTGCTTCGTACCCCGCGCAAAGCGAACACGGACAGACGAATTGCGGCAATTTTGTGTCGCGTATTTCTTTTATGGGGTTCGGACCTAAACCGGCAAACATTTTGAGCCGAAAAGCTTCAACAAAGAGTGTTTAGTCGCGCAGTAAATGCAATGCGAGCCGCCCTGGCCCCCCGCTTCATCCAGCCCATGCATTTGCGGCGCCCTCTCGAGCCGTCGACACGAAGTGCGGCCGCCGTCAGCGCTCGCTGACCTCACTACCCCTCCTCTAGTTCACTTTACCTGGGCCAACCGCTTGGAATACCGAGGTTGCCCACAACGTGCATTTCACAGCCAAGCCTTGTAATATTACAAGGCTTAGCTCTCTTTCGGTGCAATATAGGGCCAAACGACTTGCCAAAGTGAACGGAGGACGGTGACGCAGACGACCGAGTCGAGTGGCGGGGCGCGTTTTGCGAAGGTATTGATAGATGACGCCACCTTCTTGTTTCGGCTTGCTTTTAAACAAACGTAGATACTGCCCCCAACGACCGTGGTTTATTAAAGTTAGCATAATGATTTTGTAATTACCTTTGCTTTAAGAATAAATGCCTACAATGATAGCGAGACTTGAAGTAGCAAATATAATAGACACTTGGTTGCATAACGACGGCGCTCTTGCCAACGGATCTCGTCTGCGTGTCGTCTGATTTCTTTCGCTAGTCGGCTACACCCTTTCGACACTGCTACCAACGCCATCTATCAATACGTGCGCCACATACTTCCGCCAATCGACTCGGTCCTCTGCGTCGCCATCCGCCGTTGACCCTGGCAAATTTTTTGGCCGTATTAACTACAGAAAGGGAGGTTAGCTTCGTAATTTTAAAAGGTAAAACCCAGCTTTAAAATTCACATTTTTTAATCTTTTCTATAACTATAGCCTATAGTCTCCGGCAGGGCATTACATAGCAGGAAGCATCGTAAAAATAATACGATAAATATGCAAAATCTATCAATACAAAAAAGAAGAAAGAGGTCACCAAAAAGTGAAGATCAAAAATTAAAGTTTGCAATCAATAATTGCAAGCACGAACACGCGCGCGCGCGCGCGCACACACACGCACACACACACACACACACACACACACACACACACACACACACACACACACACACACACACACACACACACACACACACACACACACACACACACACACACACACACACACACACACACACACACACACACACACACACACACACACACACACACACACACACACACACACACACACACACACACACACACACACACACACACACACACACACACACACACACACACACACACACACACACACACACACACACACACACACACACACACACACACACACACACACACACACACACACACACACACACACACACACACACACACACACACACACACACACACACACACACACACACACACACACACCACACACATACAATTTAAAGTCGATAATTACAAGGCAAAATTTTCATTGATAGTCACGGTCATTAACGCACACATATTCGAAAGAAGCGCAAAATATTCACAAGTGCTGCCGTCAAGTCAGTGATAAACATTCCTACAAGAGGTGGGTCGTCATTTGCAGTGACATGAAGTGATCGTCATTTCTGGTGAGTAGAGTTGTGCGAATAGTAGATCGAATCGAATATCGCTGCGTCATTCATAGCCTTGACAGTGTACGGGAGAGCCAAGACGATTGGTTCTTTCAACAGTGCAGAATTTAGGGATTACCTTGTTCTATTTGATTCGAACCACACTTCGCACAGCCCTACTGGTGAGAGCTATTTTACTTTCCAACTCGTTCCAGTCAGTTTTGGCCAGAAGAAAGGAGGGACATTTTAACACGTCAGTCTTCGCGAGAGGAATAGAAACTTCGCTAGGGTGAATCATGACGGGGGAAAATGAGTGCAAGTGATACGACGTAATATTGACGAAATTCTGTTGAGCTTTGAACAATCGTTTGGAAAGGGGAAAACCTCGCGAGATACCTCCTTTTATTCAGCGCCATTAAACCGATGGAATTTTTAATGTGTCTAACAGTTACAGGTGGATATGGTTTTAGTATGAACCGAGTTGCCCTGTTTCGTGCAGATTCAAAGATTGTCAATTAGATATTTTGTAGCGTGGGCTACACTGGCCGAGGTTGAGCAGTTTCGCGTGGCTCCTGGAGAGCCGTGCTGCGCATGCGCGAGGAGCAGTGACGTCGCACGGCGCACAGCTGGCGCGCCGGAGCCGCCGCCGCGCGCGCCTCGCCGGTCTGCGCATTTCAGAGGAGTGACGTCATAGTAGCGGCAGACGCACTGGCGCCGGCGCGTGCCCAGCTGTGCGCCTCCGTTGCGCAGCAAGTCTGACGCTGCACCGGAGCCGCTTGATAGCGCCTCTCATTTTGTGCGCAGGCGCAGAGGTATCAGTGGGGGTATACATATAGCGGGGCGTTTGCCAGTGTGGTATAGCCATGGAGAATGAGAGCGAAATCGCTGCTCAGCGGCGCAGAAGAGCGGAGAAGCTTAACTCATCGGATCCTGAAGTAGTTGCCTGGCAATTATCGATTGAGCGTAGGAATAACGAACAGAAGAAGGCTAAACGTGCTGCGGAGACACCGGAGCAAAGGGAGGAACTTCTAGCAAAGCAGCGTCGCCAGGAGGCCGATTGACGTGCCCGACTGCTCACGCTACGTATATCCCGGCATAACAGAGCTAAGCCACTGCAATTTTTTTGATGCGGGTTACAAATAACAGATGCATATTCTAACTCTTGAATAATGCGCTTATGTCCCAGGAGTTTAAACAATATACCTAATCCTAAAATCCAGTAAACAAATTTGTTTCTTTTGTTTGTTTCTTTCACCATTGTTAACGGTGGCTATTTTGATTATCTTTGAATAAAAGTTTGCTGCCAAAATTGCAGAAACTTTTTATATAGTTTAGCAAACTTTGCTTAAATTGTGGTTAAAAAAAAAGAACGTATATTTCACATGTTGTAAATAGTCTAGGCTTGTCATCCATTGAAAATTAGCACAATCGGCAAGTGTAAGAATTTACCGTCGGCCGTTGTTGTATAGCATCTTTAGTAGCTCAGCACTCTGAACTTAGCATTAACTCCTAACGACGTGTGTTTGTGCTAGAAGAAATACATAACAACAATGTAAGGCGAGAAAATGAACAAAAAAAAATATTATTTTTGGAAGTGCGTTGAACTTGAGACAAATCCGAAAAAAATCATCATAGAAAAATATTTTTTCATTAAAAGCGCTGTTTAAAATCGTAGAATTCGTGTCGTCGGAAATATACTGACATGTGTTGACGTGCCATCAAATTGTGTTTGATACTCTTAAATCATTAGGCGGCAAACGACCAAAGGCTTTGAGCGAATTTCTCCGCGGATGCGAGTTTATAAATTTTTAAGAAATTTTACACTACGAAAACAATACATAAATATAAATGCTGTGTTTCTAGATTATCGTGGATTATAAAAAAAAACAAGATTATTCAGGATTTTTTGTTAATATTTTGGGATGAAGCACGAATCAGAGATTTCGCAGAAGACAATCGTAAAAACGCCGTTCTCGGTTTTCTTCAGATCTTATTTTATCAATCTAAACACTTCTAAATTTCGAAATACGAAACGTTGCCTTTTGCGTTGTATTCCGCACGACGTAACCTATTTTAAGGAAAGTATAAAGGGACCAGACTGCATCGATCCAAATAAATCCTTCCAGATATTAAAAGGCAGTTGGACAACGTTACCTTAACGAATACAAATATCATAACACAATAGCTCATACTGTTTGCCCAGTAGCATTGGGAGTATCACCCGAAATCTATTGTTCCGTCCGTCGGAATGAATGAAGACATTCCAATGGCTGATGATGAAGGCGAAAAATTGTTTGCGGGTCCACTCACCTACCGCGACCAAAAGCGACACGAATTTGCTGGTCGGCACACCACCACGCGGTCCTTACGTCACGCCACTGTGGTGGCGCTGCTGTCGGCGCTGTGCATTTGCAGGCGCTTTCCTTCGCGCCATTCTGATTTGTGAGCGCGGACAGTGCCCACACCTGGTGTGCGCGAATGCGGACTTGATTGTAAACGGTGCGTTGGCCCCTTTGGGTGAAGCTTCCGTTGTGAAACGTGTCCTTCGTTCGTGCGTCTCGTTCCGTCTTCCCCAAATTCAGGTTTAGGCAGATTAAATTGACGATGCTATTTTGGGGGAAAGAGATTACGCATAGTTTTCCAAAGTTACGGACCTACGCCGCCTCTTCTGCAAGCAATACTATGGAAAAAAAAAAGAGGTCAGTTGTAAAGAGGCTTGAGGAAATGAGGCGGATTGTGAGTGAGCCTGGCGTCGCTGGTTGAGGGGTAGAACACTCGCACGCCACGCAGGTTGCCCGGGTTCGTTTCCCGGCCGATGCGTGTTTTTTTGTGATTTAGTTTTTCTTCAAGGCATGCATGTTTGTAATACGAAATATTTTAATTTTTGTCTGCATGACTATTTCTTTTTTTTTCGTTTGTTTTTCTTCCATGGATTCATGATAAAAGTTTTTTTATTGTTTTCAAGAGCAACGTATTTGTTTTTGCTTTTAAACAAAGTATTAACTTATTAGTTTTATCATTTATTTCCTTTTAATAAAAGCCACTTACAAAAAGAAATTCAGCCCGTGAAACACAACAGTAACAGTATCTGCCCGCCTGCTTGGTTCCCTCGCTGAATATTTTCAATATAGGAGTGCTACACGTGCTTGAAGAGCACATATAACGTGCAACTAAGTGGTCACACTCGAAGTACAGTAACGTCTTTTCCCGAGAGTCTGCATCGAGGAACGCTCTTCCTTACAATTTTAGGCGCAACCAAGTGTTGCCACGAGTTTATTCGTCTATCCGAGGTTAGTGGTGCCCGCTCACTCCACTGGCGGTGTGTAAGTTTGTATCAAGGGCGACAGGTTTTGTCTATTTTGGAACGCAACGAGAGTTGGAGGTGGGAAGGGTTGTCTGACTGCGCTTCACGGGCAGTGCATCGCCTCGGTGAGCGAGCGTCTTTAAAGGAAGCGCACTGTGACTCTGCGTTTTGTACAGTCCTGCGTTTTTAACCTACGGAAGCCACGCTACATAAGACTAAGCTTTCGAGAAAAAAACTGTATAAATATGGGCATCCTTTCTAGTTAGTATGAACGACTCAAATTATGCATTATATTTTGCGAGAGGTAAAGTGTCCGTATTAACGAAGCATGGCTGTATTCGATTGTATTCCAAACAAACATTTTGGTTAAACGATTTGTTTTTTGCGTCTACTGCGAGTTGCTGCAATTTTTTCGCTAAGCTGCTGTAAATCTTGTGTATGGTAGTTTATATTCAAATTATTAGATAATGTGAGTTTAAAAGGGAAACCCAGATAGCACTAAAGACCCGTTATCAAACCGGCGGAGAACTCTGCCTTTTTGGAAAGCCGAAGTAATCGGAAAAGTAGCTTACTTTTTTGAGCAACGGCGAATTCATTTTCATCTTGAGCAATAAATTGACCTAGTTTAATACCTTTGAAGCAGGAGTAATTGTAATGGAATCGATGATTTGTTTGAGTAACGTATACAAGACTGATGCTGAACTTAATGAAGATTGGCAGTTTTTTCGAGAATTTATATGGCGAGCATTATAGGAGTATACGAGGTTAGCAAAGAGCCTTTCCCTGATCACGAAGGACCTTACCTTAAAAACGTGCGACAGATGGAAACACCAAGCTTGGGGCGTTACGTAGGCAAAGTTATCGAGATGTTTTTTTTATTTTTTATCACAGGCGGCGCTCGCGACCAAAGGTTTCAAAATTACCGTTTGAGGGTAGTTAAAGTACGTTACTATTAACTTTCTTAAAAACTTTGAAGACATAACTAAATTAAATTATGAATTCCCACCAAAACAAAAAGTCAAATTTGACGTGTAGCGATTGATACAGCGGGCGACACTGGTTTACACTGTGATGAGCAATTTTGCCAGTGCAGTACTAATGCTAACCCGGGGTCTTTAACGTACACCACGCGGTGGTGACACACGACCGCACGGCGATACGAAGCCCATTCAGATCGGAAACCGGCGGGGTGGGACTCGAACCCAGGATCCCTGGGTTTTGCGGCTTGAGCTTGCACTCCACGAGCTGGTGTGCGCTAGACCACTCGGCCACCGATCCCCCTAGCCGTATCTGCTTTCCTCCCTTACCGTCCTTTCCGACAACAAAACATTTTCCCGCCTGCCTTGGCCAAGGCTGTGCAAGAAATGTTCTGGATGCTTCACAACGCATTCGAAGTTAACTACTGACACAGGTCGTTTGTTGTTCAAATCACCGTGGTCGAATCTTGACGGTTTTACCTTGCTTGACAAAAATGCAAGAAAACTGAATATTTGAGTGTCCCGTCGTCTCATGTTTTAGTATGCCTGGACTTCATACTGGTGGCATGCCCTTGGCGTTGTAGCGTTGTACTATCCTGATGACATCGCGTCGTGAATTCGCTTTGTCTCGAGTTTAGTGAGCCGTGGGTGGCCAATGATGCCTTCGCACGAAAACGTTTCTCCATCTGGTCCGCCCTTCAAGCCTTTCTGTGCCTCTGTCATGTTCCACATGCGATGCTTCGCGCTAATAGTGGCGTAGTTTAATTTGTGATGTTCCTCTATCTCTCTTTCATTACAAAATTTTACATGCAAGCTGTCTTTCCTTTTTTTATTCTAAAACAGCGCAAGCGAGGTAATGGTAAAGTGAATACGACTAATATTGAAAGAAATGAGTAATTCTTTCTACATTACTGTCTGACAATCATTCAGTACATTATTAAGTTAAAACGATTAAATAAAAAAATGATTTACATCATTACCGCGATAAATAATATAATTAATGTAATTTAAATACAGTAATGCCATTACTGACACCTCTGGTGTGGGGCATGCCGTGCCGTACCACGCTGGGAATGTCAAGTCACGGCGCACCACACTCTCTTGTACAAGACAGGTCGCTGCTCGACCAGGGTGCTCTTTCATGACGTCTGGCATCTCAGCGCCGCTCTCTGCTTGGTGCCTTAACTCAGGGGATAGCCGTGCATCGCTCCCACCTTTGGACCGCCAAATGCCATTAAGCCCATCGTTACCCTATTTCAGATGCGACCGAGCCCACTCTACAACGGAGTCACAACACGACCGAATGGATGGTCCCGCTGGCTGCTCCAGCATAGCTTAATCATGCTTGACTACACCCTGCGCGGCACCCGCACGCCGTCCTCCACAACAACTGCTCTCTGTTACGTCGTCCCGCTCGAACCACCAGCCAGCGGCCACGACGACATTCTCTGAATCCGCAACCGCTACTACTGACGAAATCGCTTCCTCCCCATTACACTACAGACCTGCAGGCGACGGTTTAAGGGGGGGGGATTTACTAGTCTGCACGAGCCCATTGGCACCGGCAAATACACAGAACATTATTTTGACCTAAGATAAGAGTCGGTCACAATATGTGTTGTCGTTTACATGAAACGCAATCCAAATTGAAAATGGTGCTTCGCATCTCGCAAACCACGAAGCTGTCAGAAAAACACATTGTGGCTTCGTACTTTATTTTTGAAAATTTTCTTCATAACCATGAATATAACTTGTGCTTCCTTTTGCGAATGTTCCGCAAACATAAATGGCAAATCTGAGTTGTTATACGTATCAGCCTTTGAAACCTTGTGCTCTTTTGGAGTCTTCTACATAATTAATGTGTGTCAGTGCTAACGATGATTAATGTGCCTCATCTAGCCTCCTCACACGTGTCCGGCAAGCAAACAATAAAAATAGTCCAGACGTGTTCCAAAGCCAAGTGCAGAAGTTGGGCAAATAATCGTAGAGTGCAGTCCAATAGCAAATATAGCCATCGGACGATACATTACAGAGTATTAGAAAAAACAATAAGCGCGGTCAAGCGTGAGGACAAACATCATTCGACAAGGTGGGGAGGGCAGAGCAGAGTGGCCCGTTTAAGCCACCTAATAGCTTCCCCGTCACGTGACTGAAAGGTGACATCACCCATGCGACGGGTGGTGGTAAGGTCTATATCCTCATAAGGAAACCTTCCCTTTTTAATAAACACGAGAGTCGAAACCTTGTGTTTGTTTGGACTAGCCACATAGGATTTTACATTGTATGCATGTAACACCGTAGCTCAAAACTTTGCCAAACTATTGGCATATTACGCAGGCTTAGATTGCTTCTTCAATGTTGGTTAAAACGTCAATTATATTACGCACTGTTATACTCTCACCTAAACTACTGTCTACTTATATGGGGTACAACAGCAACAACGAATCTTAACTGGCTACTTGTCCTACAAAAGGAAATGATTCGATGCATAGACAATTTAGATTTTTGCGCTCACACCGCTCTTTCTTTATCCAAACACATGGTGTTTACAATTCAGCAATATTATAACTTCAGATTAGCCGTATTAATTTATATAGAGATAACAAAACAGCGAGTCTTCGTCTGTAGATATATACCCAATGAAAATAACTACATATAATTTACGGCATGAGTTATTCCTTCAGGAGAGAATTCGCACAAATTACGGGTCACAGAAATTGAGCTTTTTGATTTGGAATTTTTAAACAAATTTTCAGAAGTATTAGATTTTATAAATTGCTGTTCTTCTTTGCGCAGCTTTAAAAAGGAAATAAAGGAGTACATTTTTACGTTCTCGTGTTAAATATTGGGCCACTGCTTCATGCTCTCCAGACTCGGATGATTACTATTTTGTGCATTCATTTGTGAATTGACTTAAGGCAAATCATCCCAGTTTGTGTTTGGTTTGTGTTTAGTTTGTGTTTAGTTTGTGTTTAATTTATGTTTTGTTTGTGTTTAATTTATATCAAAACAGTCTCAGTGAAAATGTTTTCAGCTTGAATTTTATATGCATGACTTCAACACTGCTGCTGCGACTGTTGTAGCGGCGAAAAGGGGAATGGAGCCTCGTCAAGTAGATTCGGCAACCTGTTGCTCCTCCCTCCCCGACATTTCATTTGTCAAATAAACTTCAATTCAATATAAAGGACGCTTACGTTTTGCGCAGTCTCCGTTGCTCATGAGCTCATAGGGCAGCGGGCAGTAGCAGAGGAAGTCGATGCATCGCATGTTGACGCTTTGCTGGCTGCATTCCTCGTTGTGGACGCACGACTCGTAAATCGTCTTGGCTGTGAAAACGGAAGCGCAGCCCAAGAACAAAGCAAATTTCTAAACTATTCAACAAATTACGTCTCAGTTTTCTTTTCTTAAATCTTTGAGCAGTCACTTACCAGTGTTTGAAAATAGGAAAGACGGTTCTACTTTACAAATCAGATGACAAACATAGTAAACTTAATTGCCGACTCATTTCCTTAACAAGTACGCCCTGCAAAATATTAGAACACATTTACTCTAATTTTTTATTTTTATACTATTTTTTCACTTTCTTAACATTGTTTTTATTAATATCTGTCCTGCGAAACTCAAATTCTCACTTTAAGCAGTAATTTACTTTTTATTGTTGACTGTGCGGACAAGGTTGACTATGTCTTCTTTTATTTTGCCTGGCTATCAATAAAGTTTCTAACTGGTACTTTTTGAACTTGGCAGACTTAAAATTTATCCTAACATATTGTCCTGGATTAAATGTTTTCTAACTAGTCAATTTAATTCTTTATTACTAATGAAGCTACCTTCATCTCCAGTCCTGTTTCCTTTGGCGTTTACCAGAGGTCCATTCCAAAACTCATTTTGTTTCTTATTTATATAAATGACTTACCAATGTACATGTCATCATCAATTAGTTCATTTGCTGATGACTGAATTTAGCGTGAACTAACCAATCAGATGCCGGAGTTCTTCAAGGCGATCGATGTGCGGTATCTGATTGGCGTAACTTATGGCAAATTACTTTTAATATTAACAAATTTTATGTTATGAGGGTTTGTAACAATTTCTAACACCCAATTGCAATGTGTGACATCTTACAAACATCTTCATATTCACATAGCTTCTAAAATGTCATGGAAAACTGACACTGGTCACATTATTGCTAACGTTAATTTACCTCATCCAATATGTCAACATTTCGTTTGCTTGGGTTTCGCAAATGAAATGTTACCTCAGCCCTATATAATTAAAGTTACGTTTGTATAAAACTTTAGTTCGATCAAAGCTTGAATATACATCATCACCTGGGATCACGGCCAAACAACAGTGGTGACTAACATCGAAGCTCTGCAAAATCACGGGGCATGTTTTACATGTAACTATGGTCGTACCGCTAGTGTCTTTTCCATAAAAACCTCGTTATCCCTTCCTCTCTCTTCATTAGGTCCTAAACAATTGAGCGTATGCTTCTGCTACAAAATTGATCATGATAACGCTTCACTTAAGTGTAAGCTAATCCTTCACCTCTCATCGATTTCTGCACGAGAAGATTCTAATTTTAAAGTCGGCGTGCCTTATTGTCAAACGTCAGCATAGATCGACTCCTTTATACAAAGAACTTTATTTGAATAGATCCGCCTTCTAGCACCACTGATAAACGTATCAATCAAACTACAAGGTATCCCGAAAAACATTTACAGGGTTTTTTCTCCGCAGAAATAAACTACGCATCCCGGAAGGCTTACTCTCTCTACACAGGTAGCCCTAGAAGTCCGAACCAGATGCCAAGGTTTCAGCACGAACCAATATTTTATTCAAAAGTTATAAGTGATTTAATGAAAATTTCAATGGAAAAATGGGCACATTATCGACCGTCTTCGATTTCTGGCGCCAAGAGATCCATGTGTATTCGAGAGCTCCGTAGGCCACCATTTGCCCGTTTAAAGATTCAGAAAATCATTTAGAACTTTTGTTTAAAATATTTGTTCCCGCTGAAACTTTGTCATCTCGTCCGGACCTCTAGTGCTACCTTTGGGCGGAAAATAAGCGTTCGGCGGTGCAAAAGTTTTTTTTTTTTTGCAATAAAAACAACAACAACACTTATGTATTCAAAGAGGTATTAACTAACCCTTTGCAAACACGCCGGACAAATTGTTTCGAACAAAAATGGTTACGTTCTTTTTGGTCCCAATTGTATTTATTTCTCCACTGATTTGGCATGCCCTCCCCATTAGTAGTGCCCCATAGGCGCTGGGGATATACAAAAAATGAATGAATGAATAAAAACATTATTCTTATTTTTGAAATTATGCGCCTACTAAATGGCAAATTGCAAAAAAAAAGAACGTTACAGAATAAACCTTTTTTCCTAAATGCGTAGTGCGCATGAGCGCGATGCTAAACGTCCATGGGTTCGAGATTGCGTGCTATCAAAACAGTTCCTCCATTTTGTATGTTGTCCACAAGCTTCGTTTAGATCGTCATTTTCGGGAATAATTTTTTTTTCTTTCTCGGGGACTAATTAGTTTTTGTTTAAGCCATTCACTCCTCTCAAACGTTAACGCGAGGAGGAGCGTAAGTATAGTCACGAAGAAAAAGGAAGAAAAAGTCCGAGGACACCTAAGCATTTCTTATGAGTTGTGAAAGTGAAAGCATGAATGTCGCTCTTCCGCTCCCTTAATTCGTATGTGGCGTAGTGGCGTGGACGGCCACGTTTCAGTACTGCCGAGGTAGCGGCCACGTGGTAGCGGCCGACGGTCGAGCTCCGCGTGAAGTGGCCGCGCCGCGCTGAGCTCGGCCGGAGAACCTCTTCGGAGTTTGCCCGAGCGGGCTCTGCAGCCAGGCTCGCACCGCCGCAGCTCGCCGGGCCACTGCGTGCGCTGCACCGCCATGGAGATGGCCTCTCTGGTGGCAGTGTTTGGAACTACTCCACACGAGAGCCACTGGGAGCCGCGTTCCTTGATGACGCGCGCCGCCAATGGGAGCATATCCATCAAAATTCGGCTTCACTTCGGGGGAATTTAGGTGCCGTTCGGCGAGGGGCTTCAAAGCTGGTGACGTCGGTTTCCTTCATGGGACAGTTAATGCTTTCGCATTAAAAGGAGAAATAAACTTTAGATCGCGTAGGACGAACAAGGCAACAACAATAATCATGCCTTCGTCCCTTCGTGGGTCGATCCGTTTCAACTGAATGCTTTGTCATTTATTTTATGCGATTCAATAGTTTTCGTCTGCACGGTGTAGGATGTCATCTTAAATAGTATGTGTTTTTCTTGTAAGGCGACCGGAATGAACTTGGCTGTAAAAGCGTAGGGTTTGTTTGAAAGTATACTGACATCATAGGAGGCGTTCGCACGGTTTGTCGGATGACGACTGAATGCTGCGCCCGAAGCGCATAACAGATTTGTTCATCCGGAAGATATGGGACTAGAAATACTGGAAATTCTTCGAATTCACCTAAATGCCGTAATCGAAGGGCCGGACAAGCCTTCCAAACGCGTTGTTTTCTAGTCACTCAATTTTGAACCCAGGTGTCCCATTAGGCCGCAGCCCATATTTGGAAAAAGGCGAACTGGGTTCCGCGTTAGATGATGTTCACCCTTAACATATTAAAATGTCATACATCATTGGGAAATTCAGAAATAACGAATATTCATCGCATCCTTGCTCGAAAAAATCAGGCTAGATTTTAAAATATTCATGTTTATTAATTAAACATGTATGTACAACGATGTTACAATGTATAATTTGATTACTTCGTACAAACTGTCTCTACGTTTTGTAGGAAAGTACTACATCTAAAATGTATAGCCGGATGAGTTACTCCAAATACCACCACAACCCTTCAATGGGGTTACAATGATACAGTCTAATAAGGAAGAGAAGGATAACCTTGTTTTCTACCGCAAGCTACCCTTTGATGGTTGTTTCACAGTTGACAGATATGCCACTTTGTATATTTAATCGAATGCGTATTGGTGTACCTTTGAAACATTTCTCGACTCCATTCACGTCCACCTTGACGGGGGTTGCAGGGGAGCAGGCGCACAGCCAGTCCTGGCAGACCAGTCCTCGGCTGTCCAAGCAGTCCTGGTTCAGCGCGCAGGGCAGGCCCCAGCCTCGCTTGTCGCTCTCTACGAAGATGAAGCAGACAGCCGGCCAATGGTAGTCGTTGAAGTGGCATTCACACGGGAAAGAAATCCGCGTAGAGATGTGCATGACGCCTACAGTGCGCGCAATTCCACTCTCAGCTTTGTCTCTCACAGCGTCTTGGTGACGAGTGGAGAGATGCCAGCATGTGGAGTGCAATTGAGTCGTTGTTATGTCCCTACACCACCTCATAGGAATTTAACACTTTCTCACCTGACACCAACGAGTGAAACAAACTATACCGTTCAAATCAAACTGATCCGCCGCCAAACCGTGATTGTTCTCTCCGAGCATTTCTGTCTTTCCCTACCACGGAGCTGACGCCACGTCGCCGCGCAGCAAAGGCCTGATGTTTTATTCACGTGACGCGTGCTCTGAGCATAAATCGTCGGGATTTATCCATCGTGTGTTTACCGCTTTGTTCCATTGTCTTCAGTGTAATTTTTTTTTTGTTGTAATTGCAATATTTACGAGAGATGAGCCAGTTAGTGTTAGTGAAGCTTCCAGGTTTGTACCGGTTTGCGATATGTAGACGATTCGGAAATTCGCGGATGATTCTACCGAAGGTTTCAGCGAGGAAGACCACCGTGACTGATCCAAATAATCAGACAGTGTCACGCACACATTTTTACTCAGTGCTACCCTATATTTACCACAGTTTGCTACCAATGGGTGCGTCAATCTGATTATACGGGCCGATACTGTCTGAAAGGAGGAGATGCGAGTTCTGTTCGAACACTTTCGAACCGTGATTAGAGACAAATGCGGGTAGCTTTTCGTAAACCCACTGCTTATTCCAGTCAGAGCTTGGTGCTCTTCCGACCTTGCGAACTCCCATCCCTTTCTTTCTCTCGCATATTTTCTAACTGCATTGAAGCCTGTGTAGGGCTACACACAAAAAAAAGGTTAGTCTTTCTTGACGAAAATAATTCCTGGAGAAAGGGAACAAGTGGGACAAAGGACAAACACAAACCTCCAAACACAGCTAGGTGACTGGTGCGCGACCGAAAAATCCGCCTGGTCCGGGTATCGAACCCGGGACCCCTCCATTACAGGTGGAGCGCTCTGCCAACTGAGCTAACCAGGGGTTAGACGGCAGTAGAGCAAACGGGTTTTATCAGCTGCCACCAGTCTAACACCAACAAGGGTGAAACTTGCAATTTAAGGGTATGATCATAATGCAATTAAATGCAAAGGTGCAAGCGAGCTGGACAAGAATGACGAAAATAATTCCTGGAGAGGGAACAAGTGGGACAAAGGACAAACACAAACCTCCAAACACAGCTAGGTGACTGGTGTGCGACCGAAAAAATCCGCCTGGTCCGGGTATCGAACCCGGGACCCTCCATTACAGGTGGAGCGCTCTGCCAACTGAGCTAACCAGGGGTTAGACGGCAGTAGAGCAAACGGGTTTTATCAGCTGCCACCAGTCTAACACCAACAAGTGTGAAACTTGCAATTTAAGGGTATGATCATAATGCTGCAATTAAATGCAAACGTGCAAGCGAGCTGGACAAGAATGACGAAAATATTTCCTCGAGAAAGAGAACAAGTGGGACAAATGCATTGCATTATAATCATACCCTTAAATTGCAAGTTTCACCCTTGTTGGTGTTAGACTGGTGGCAGCTGATAAAACCCGTTTGCTCTACTGACGTCTAACCCCTTGTTAGATCAGTTGGTAGAGCGCTCCACCTGTAATGAAGAGGTCCCGGGTTCGATACCCGGACCAGGCGGATTTTTTCGGTCGCGCACTAGTCCCCTAGCTGTGTTTGGAGGTTTGTGTTTGTCCTTTATCCCACTTGTTCCCTTTCTCCAGGAATTATTTTCGTCATTCTTGTCCAGCTCGCTTGCACATTTGCATTTAATTGCGTTATAATCAGAGTCTTTCTTGTTCTACAAGGTCTGGAAGGTGATTCGGGAAAGAACCCAGATGACATATTAAAGGGGCTAAATGACAATTTCATTCAAATCCCTAAATAGCGTAATCTGCTTGGCGTTCACAGTCTCGACGCGTTCGTGACCTCTATGCAGTGGCGTCGAAAGTGTTTGGTAGGTGGTGCACGGGGAGTGTCTTGTGTCATATCATCCACCGTGTGTCTCGTTAAATCTCTCGACACGTTGGTCGTTTTGACTCGGAGGACGTTCTTGTTATTGTAGAACCCGTTGAATGCCTCAACTCGAATGTATTTTGCGTTTAAAGATTTTTGTTTCTGCAAAAGTCAAAACAGCCTGCCCTATGATTTAGCCCAGTCTCTTCTGATACGGCATGGCCTCCTCAAGGTTGCATTAAAGAACAATCATGAATAATGCGCGGTTTTGAAATTAAGTCACCAATGGTGTTTATAACATTAAGAACACGGAAGAAATATTTATTTAATCTCAAAGTGTCAGATAAAGTCCCATCAATTACTGCCACGCGTTATTTTTCTCCGGCTTTGACTTGCGTTATAGGTTTACTCCATTCCCTCACGAAGATTGGACTGCGAATGTTTGTGATTTAGTACCCAAACAGGTCTCCTGGCCTTCAGTTCAATAAAATATCTTCGTAGGCTGCAGTTCACACTTTTCTTACAATATTGAATGAGGAAGTTGTACCCAAAACCAAGCAGTTAAATGTCTAGGTGTCACGCTATCAGCTGACTGCACTTTAAACGCTCACATTGGCGATGTTGTAATGGGGCCGGCCGAAGACTTGGATTTTTGAACCGAAATTTAAAAACAGTTCGCTAAAGCTATTAAGCAGCTCGCCTACTTTGAGTATGTACGACCAGATTTGTAGTACGTACACATCGCGACACTGTTAGCGCGAACACGAAAATGGCGCCTTTTCGCATTTTATCAGGAAAAAGTATTAGTGGGCACACAATTTCACCCCTTATATTAGAGCCCTAAATGAGCTCTTTCTATAACAATGATATCTTTGATGACAACTTTTCGGTTCTAGGAGAAAAACAAAGAAAACTGGCGATCGCTTGTTCGCGCTAACAGTGTCGCGCTCTGTACCTGCACCGTCTCGGACCCTTCACAAAAATCAAACAAACAAAGATGTTGTTGCACAAAAAGGAATTCAGAATCGCGCAGCTCGCTTCATCCTGACGGGCTACGGCCGTTTTGAGAGTGTCACCAACATGATTAAAGAGTTAGGAAGATATCCATTGGCAAAGCGGCTAAAACATTTGCGCTTAAAGTTTTTCTACAGTATCTATTATATTACAATGGGCGTTAATACCTCATCTTATTTATTACCTCCAAATTACATATCCAAGAGAAACGATCACAAACATAAAATACGAGAACTTCCCACCAGGACGGAATTGGACAAAATTAGTTGTTTCTCAAATTCAATAAGGACTGGATTGCCTTGCCTTGTGAAATTGTTTTGGGCTGCAAATGCTGAAATGTGTTTTTCCTGTTTATTCGTCCCCTGCGATAATGCCTAATGGTGCTGCAGGACCCCCATGAATAAAGAAAGAATAAAGAATTTGTACTGACCCAGCCATCTCGTACATGTTTCGACACGTAATGTCGACTATAGTCGGTAACAGATCAAGAACGAAGTTGAAGCTCCTCCCACCTCTTTCCACTTTAGTAGTGCGAACGCTGGAGAGGAGGCTACCTCCTCTCCACCGTTCGCTCCGCTTAATTGGGAAGGGGTGGGAGGAGCTTCCACTTCGTTATTGACCTGTCACCGACTATAGTGTGGTGCGGGGTACTAACTTAGCGTCAGAAACTTTGGTGTGATAATACCCTCTGAAACTGAAATGTAAAATGGCGAGGTCGTATGCACCCTAACTCTGTCGCGCAGTGAACGCATATATCTTCGCGCATGACGAGGGTAAATGTTTATTTTTATTTCGTGTCAAAATTTATTCATCTACGCCCGAAAGGGTACTCTGAGTAGTTATAAATATACGGGGGTGTTTTAGCGAAGGGATTCAAAATTTCCTAAAAATAGGGTGGCTAAAGGGCAGTGCAACGATGTTCGTACTTTGCCTGAACGCTACTTGAAATAAATCCCTGACGCTTATAACCCTTGAAACACGCGCGTTAGTTTTTCTACCTGCACCATGATAGTCGAAAAAAAAGAAGAAAAAAACTAGCAGCGTTCTTTTAGCCGACTATATGCCGCCAATGTTTATCATAGCTACGCGCTGGGGTTGGCCAAGTACAGGACACGCACTGAGCTCTAAACATTGTTAGGGTTTGTCGTCATTGAAGCGATTGGAACGAGCCACTACCCGAATGCGTTTCGAGGTAGTATTGATTATGGCGTGCCCAAATCAGGTGCTCGCGCAATGCTCTCGGGTCCAGTCTATGAGCCGCATTCAGATGTCGTGAATGGGGAACTATATATCATCACTGGGGGACACCACGGTCTCTAAACTACTTCATCAAGTTTTGCGAAGGAGAGACAGAAAAAAACACTCGGTTTAATTCTAGAAATTACACCGCAACAAAAAGGTCTCTTTGTCAATGGCGTTACGTGCGATATTTCGTTTTAGGTGACGTCCATACGCAGCCGACGTTACGAGCTAATAGAACAAATCAAGCATCGTCAAATCGCAATTTACTGGGACTTTTCTGTTTAGGACTGGTTCGGCGATAATAGAACACATACACGAACATGGCGAACACCATGATGGTGCCCTTTTCACGCTGTATGATTGGTCTCATCAGCTCGTAGCGTCGGCTCTGTCTGTACATTAGGTGTAACTAAATATAATATGCTTAGATTCTACTAGTGCCAGTAAGCTCGTGTAAGTGAGAACAAAATATCCAACTAAATATTGTTGTACTTCCCCTTTAAGTAAAAAAATAGCTTTTCACGGGAACAATTTGCCAGTCACGGCGGACGTCGTGGATTACAAACAAAATACCACCTATCAGGGCAATTAACTCAAATATACTACTCTTTTTTAATTAGTGAAAATAAACTCGAGGTTTCAATTAGAAACTTGGTAAGGATAATCGAAACCCACTTATTCAACTCATGTGAGAAGGAGATTAGGCATGTTCAGCATTGGGCGGTGTTCGAAATGAGACAAAGTGTTAATTTGAACGTGTTTTTATGTTTCAGTGGCCTGACCATGCTGAAAATTATTCAGAACTGTGGTAAAATATTGGAAATTTTGTAGAAGAGAAAGGACACGGTGCGCATCTTTCCGACAGCGGTCCTGCCCTCCCCGTCACCGAGGCGCACAACACATGTCCGCCAGACTCTCCTTCATCAAAAAAAGGATGCGAACCGGTATCTGAAACCGAGAAACGCGTTCAATTAGACCGATCTCACTAAGCGTTGGGCGCATGCGTGATGCCGCCATAACTTTAGTTCACAGGAGGCAGACGGCCGTGCATGCGAGGGCTCGCGCCGTGTCGTGCTCCACACGCGCAGAGCTCCAGCGGGGTTGTCGCACGTGCAGAAAGACTAAAGTTCCCTCGATGCATTGCGGCAGCGGTGGCGTAGTCAAACTGGCTGGTGAGATCGGTCTATTGAGCGTTTTTTTCTCGCAGTGTCGTAAAAGGTTTTACGTGTCTTATATCTTTTTGAAAATTAGTTGATTTGGTAGTTTTGGACGATGCTTAGAAAGTTTCTAATATAAATATGGTTTTTCCTTTAATAAAGGGTTAAGGAAGGTAATTATTTAGCTAATAATATCATTTTTTTTACAATACCTGAAATATTCCACCGTGGCTGGTAGTTTGTTCCGAAAAACCGTTAACTTCTTTCATTAACCACGCAATTTTTTTAAAAATTTTTGAAAGTCTTCGCTGAAACACATTAGTATAATTAAATACATAAAAGTCAAATTGATAGCCCACGGCGCTCAAACTCACTGATGCTTCGGCCCTCCTACTCTAGAAGTTAAAAACAAATATTAATTTATGGAATTTACTACATAAACCAAAGAAAGAAACGAATTTCGTCATGCGGCGTTTCCTTTACCCGTAGCATCAGGATAATGACTGTTGTTTAGCGCGAAAAGCGAATGTCCCTCCGGGCAAAATTTGTCGTTTGCACGCCACATATTCACTTTACAAAATTCAGCCTTTAAAAATTAAAAAAAATAATTAACGCTGCCCAATGAACTGATGAAGACATGAATTTGCATTTGGAGCCGATAAACAAACCTTCGGGACATACGGGACATATCAGACTGCATAGTTGCTTGTTTGTACAGTGTTGAACAAACGGGAGTGGACATGCGGGAAATTTTGCCAAAATACGGTAAGCATAAAAATGCAGTAAAAACCGCAAGCTGAATGATCACTATTCGAGAGCTTTGGCAGATTTGCATATATGATATAAAACAATGTTGATTTGATCTTGCGACTTCTCAGCAGCAATAAATAATAGTTCTGTTAAGTTAGGCGAGACATTCAACCCCTGGAGCAGTGCTTTGTACTGGGATATATATTGTTCACTAGGTGCCCTCGTACCTTAAGTTATTACTCGTGCTGTCATTTTACTGAAAGCAAAGCGTTTATAAATGCAGTTGGACGAGGTACAGTATCACCAAAATAACCGCGATGAACGGGTCCTATTTAACATACTTGGGCTGTGTGCTATCTCACTTTTTGTCATGGAAAATGAACTTATATTTATAAAAAAAATATGATTTTTGTATCATACGCATTACAGCTTTAGTTTAATTTCTATTTACGGTCGAAAAATAACGGGACAGATTTTTACGAACCAAAAGAACACAAGAAATCCGATAGGCGTCAAAAATTAACTCGTTAATAGAGCATGAAATGTGAACCTGAAGTGTTCCAAGCCCGAATCTGAATCACCTTTGTCAATTTCCAACGTCGTCGTCGTTGGTGAGTCAAAACGCAATGAGGTTCTTGCGGAGTCATCTCTCTCAACGGCTAGCGTTTCGCCGCTTTCCGATGTTCTGCAACAAAACCGCGTGATTATTCACTGTGTAAGCAAACACACGCTGTGTATGCTCGCCTTTCAGCGCACACGCTCCATACACACGGACATAACTTACGAAGTTCTAAGCGGGGGCCGACGCGCGTTCATAAGCGGGAGGAGGCACCACAATACCGGAAGATATGGTATCTTCATTCTTGGAGAGTCCTTGCTCATGAATCTGAAAACAAAAGCGGTCGCGAGAGGGTGCGATTACATGCCTATATATGTTGTGTCATACAGTTATATTAGTCACTTCCCTCGGGGACTGTTGCTTCAGGTGCGAGGCCTCTATGTTAATGCAATTTTAAACTGATGTCTTTTAAGTAATGTTCATTTAGTGAACAATAAGATATAGTTCCGATACACTACTTCCTAAACATAAGTAAGAAAAAAAAACCAAAACTCCACCCAATTCGTCAATTTGAGGAAGGTTTGAAGATCATCCTGAAAAACAGAGCGAAAGAGACCAGGACAAAAAGGAGGACTACACAGGACAAGCGCTGACTAACAACTGATTTTTAATTGGAATATGTGGATGGCACTGTGTTCGCACAGGCACAGGCCTGCACCGTGAATTTTGCACTTCTTCGTTTTTCACTCCACGTGGTAAGCAAGAAGCAGAAATTGACTCTCCTGGTTCGTTCGAGTCAGTGAAGAAGGGCTCACGCATGAGGGTCTGATTTTTTGTTATGTAATACGCTTCTTTTATTTCCTTAAACGTTTGGTCTTTGTGTTCAAACAATACGGCAGTGTTGGAGAACTGAGGTTCGCACCCACAATCTTGATAGTGCATCGCGAGACATCGGGGTTACGAACCGCGGTTCTCCAACACTACCGTATTGTTTGAACTCCAAGACAAAACGTGTAGGGAAATAAAAAAAGCGTACTGCATAACAAACAAAAACAACGAACCTTCGTGCGTGGGCCAAACTTCATTGACTCTAACGAACAGTGAGATTCAATAGACCGATCTTACCAGCCAGCTTGACTACGCGACCCCTGCCGCAATGCATCGAGGGAACTTTAGTCTTTCTGCACGTGCGACGACCTCCCTGGATCTCTGCGCGTGTAGAGCACGAGAAAACACGATCCCTCGCATGCACGGCCGTCTGCCTCCTGTGAACTAAAGTTATGGCTGTGTCACGCATGCGCCGAACGCCTAGTGAGATTGGTCTATTTCTGGTGCTTGCTTAGCACGTGGAGTGAAAAACGAGGAAGTGCAAAATTCACGGTGCGCACTGTGTGAACACAGTGAGTGGCATCTACATATTCCAATAAGAAATCAGTTGTTTTTAAGCGCTTGCCTTGCGTAGTTTTCCCTTTTCGCCCTAGTCTCTTTCGCGCTGTTTTCACGATTAACGCGTACCGACTTGCCCAATTGTCCATTCTTCTAAGGTTTGAAGTGTGTGCAGTTTCAAACATGCGTCCGACGTCGGCGCGTCGACGATGTGGTTCCGCTCTTTATCATCCGTATTTTAGCGCTGTCGGCCTTCAGCCTTTATAAAAAAGGCCAGAACTTGTGCACCATCCGCTTTCCATGCCCTCAATTTTTCTTTTAAACTTGACTGAATAATTGTTTTTTGCTTACGTCCCGCGTTGCTCCTTTTTAAACATTGCGCTGTTTTTATTATCAAATAGCTCATTATGCGAAATTATTGCAAGAAATAAATATTCAAAACCATATACACCGGTCTAAATTGGCTCCTTGGCTGTGATTGATACGGCATTGAGGTTTTTCTCTGTGTGATGCGTAGTTTTCGCAGCTATACTGGAGGACCGGTGGCCGAGTATTGTAGCGCACCGCATCTAAGTACGAGTGGAGCGAAAGCTCGAATTACAGAAGCCAGGGATCCTGGTTTCAATCTCGAGCATTGCCTGTTTCGATCTGGATGAGCATGGTACCGGCGTGCGGTTCATGTATCACTACTGCGTGGGGAACGGTAAAGACCCCAGGCTAGCGGTTGTACTGCACTGGCTAAATTTCTCATTTACAGCTGAAACACCAGAAGCCCATTGAGGCCGACTAACCTTCTGCTGTATAAACATCCTTGCAACACAATAGATGGTATTCACTGGACGTCATATTTGAGGGCAATGTTTAGAGCACAGGCTAAGAACGAGTTCGCATCAATAGGCTGCTAAGACCGACAATCTTGATTGTGCGGAATACGCGTTGGCAAAGAAATGTGAAGCTCGCTATCGGCACGCGCTTATCAGTTGCGCACACAGCTCTGGCCTCCAACGAATACTCCTATAGACCACCGTGCTATAGACCAATCTCACTAAGCGTTCAACGCATCCGTGGCGCCGCCATAACTTTAGTTCACAGGCGGCTGGTTCCAGTTCACAAGACAGCTCGCGTCGTCTCGTGCTCTGCTGGCGCAGACCGACAGCGGTGTTGTCGCGCGTGTTGAAAGACTACAGTTCCCACGATGCATGCCGGCAGCGCCGGCGCAACGAAATTGGCTCATGAAATCGGTCTTTTATTAGCCATACTATGGCCGGTACCTTTACAGAAATACTGTTTGGCCCAGATACCCTTTAAACAAATGGGCACCTTTGTGTTGCTGTAGAACCAATTATTTGAGGGCGCAGAAATCTTTCGTCACAATTTCGAGCGCGTATTGGCGACAAATGCTTCTTCAGGGTGCGGCTTCACTCCTCTGCCAATCAGTGGGTCGCTGCTTGCTCAGTTTAGTGCTCGGGTCAATGTACGCACTGGAAGGGACAACCATACCCTTATTACCTGCCAATGTTGCTCGATGGGGCTTCGAATGGGGTAGATTGTCTTCACAAAACATATTTCATTATAAGGAGTATATAATATCTACCGTGATAATGAACAGGTGACAAAGATACATTCCTTTCTTTCTGCAAGCTACACCAATCCAAAATGTTCTTTAGGCTTTTGATTATTGAAAATCAAAGCGGATACAGCAAACAAAGTAATCGCAAGGTATGTCAACGGTATCGTGCCTGTCGCACAACCATTCATCTTCCGGGAAAGTATGAAGGAGCACTCGCTTCGTTGCATTAATACGGCCAAGAACCTTCCATTTTATTGGCATCGACGAGCATTTTTTATGGGGTCGCCACGCCATCCCGTGGAAGCCGAAAGAAGCAAGTATGTTCGAAGCATAAAATACCTTCGTACAAACTCGCTTTGCGCGCGATCCTTACAAGCTGCGCTATCTTTTTTTTGCGATGCCGGTTCGCACGAATGTGCAGTTTCAGAAAGGACATAGCGGTCTACAGGCCTGTAGCTTTCAAGATTGGGCAGCCCATTTGAAGAGAAAAATCGAATAATGACTAAATTTTCGAGTGGACCTAATTTTCGCGAATTTCGCGAACGCCTACAAACGCAAAAAATACGCCCCGCGAACAATTCGGGAACTATGTGAACGTTACGGAAGCTACACTCGATTCGCGAAAATTAGAACCTGCGAATAATTTCACATTTTCAGCTTTGGCCCGATTCGCGAAAATTTGAGCCCGCGAAAATAAAGTCGTTTACAGTATATCTCTTGATGGCGTTTTGATTGTGCGTCATTACGCTTTTTTACGTTTCTTGGGACACTAAGCTGGCCATATTTCGAAGGTGAACATAAATTTGTGAAAGAGAATAGAAAGAGCAAAACATATAGCTACAAAAAGCCATTATGATCATTGTTACGGGACACCAAAAGTGCGAGCTGCATTTTTTGCTCGTTTATTTAAACATTGCTCTTTACATCTTTGTGTCCCTCTTTTACCTCGCGTAGACAGATGCCGACAGGCTCCTGTAGTAAACTAAAGTCACTAGATCTTGGGAAAGTAGCACCAAGCTTCCCGTGTGGTCGTCATCTTGGTCCGTGAAATGAGCAACTTCTGCTTGACACCTCCGTTTTTGGTGAGCCAATCTAGATTCGCTGATGATGGGTAGCTTTTTGGAGACGTTTCTTATATACCGAGGTTTTGCTACCCACACACCAGCGAAACAAGCGTACGTCTTCGTACCCTCCTCCCCCCCCCCCCCACACACACACACATGCTGTGTCGGTGCTTGGAGGCACTGAGAAATAAGTTAACTGTTTTGAAATACGCAAGACGAACAATGCAATATACCGATCTCACCAGCCGGTTTGACTACGCCACCGCTGCCGCAATGCATCCAGGGAACTTTAGTCTTTCTGCACGTGTGACAACCTCACTGGAGCTCAACGCGTGTAGAGCATGACGCGGCACGAGCCGTCTTGTGCACTGCTGCCTGCCTCCTGTGAGCTAAAGTTACGGCGGCGTCACGCATGCGCCGAACTGTGGGTGAGATCGGTCTATTGTAAGAGATCCGTGGAGGCGGGCATGGGTCGTAAGTTTATTACATACACAGTGCCAAAGACGCATTTATTGGCGAGGAACGCTTCTAGTACGATGATGCCCCATGGTGATCTTGGCGCGACCGGTTTAGAACGACCCTCTGGAAGCTTCGAAGATTTGACTGAACCGAGGTGGCGATTTCCATGGCAACGTAGACAGATTAGCCAATCGCCTTGTGAGGTTTTGGTCGTCTCTATGTTCGTTTTTTTTTGTCCGGCTGGCAGGTAGGGAAGTGAGTGGCGCTACTTTCTCAGGATCCAGTGACTTTATAGTATAGCTACAGTGGCTCGTACATGACCGAACTCTTCAGTGTCGCTTTATGCACGATGCAAACATTACATGGTGGCGTCTAAAGGGAGCGTTCGCGCCTCCCTGCGGAGAGAAACGAGCCTATGGGGAGAGAAATCGAGGGAGAGGAGGAGACGAGAGCGCGGAGACGTCAGAACGCGTTCGGATGCGAAATCCAAGGGCCGGACGCCGGCATTACGTGTTCGAACGCGTTCGTCGAGGGCAGTGGAGACAGAGACAGCTAGCTGTACGTCTGCCGACCAATAATTCCATCCAGAGCTCAGCGTGCGGACGAGCTCACCTGTATATGCGTAGAAAGGTTATTATTAAATATCCTACGAGATATCCCTCAATGAGCAGTCAGTGTGGATTAACGTATTTCTATTTCTTTGTATACAAGAATTTCCAACAAAAATTATGACCATACAAACAAAACTCACGTTTTTCAGTTTAGTTTATTCCCGCTGTCCGAAAACGTTTATGACCCCTGACGATTCGGCAGATCGGCAACCTGGGCCAACCCGTTGAATCCAAAGGCTGCCCACAAGCGATTGAGTGGTGCCGTAGGTTATGGCTATAAAAAATATAAAACGGGCTCAATATTTTTTTCGCTACTTCACTCCAATGTTCATAAAAATATTTGGAACTATCTAGTTTAGTGCGTTAAATGTTTATTGAAGAGGGTTGACAATAAAACATTGCGTTTATAGTACAGCACAGTGCATCTACCGCTTGTTTCAAAGCTTCATTTTTGACAGACGAATTTGAACCATCAACTTAATTGTGGCCAGGGACGTCATCCGGAAAACGTTTTTTTTTTTAAGTGGAGGGGTGCAAATCATATTTTTCTTATGGTCCAAATGCAAACCATTTTTAGAAGGGGCCAAAAAACCCTGGAAATACGGGGCGAAAAGTCTCTGTAGCCAGGCGCATTTGGCCAAAAGGCAACTTTAAAGTTTCACTAGGATTGGAGTCCTTAGTCGCATTATTCTGCTTTCGTCGACGGAAATAAGAGTAAAGCCAGACCATCAACTTTGGGGCTATTGGTTTCATGACCACAAAGGCTTCAAGCTTTCGTTGTACTTGTTACACATACGATTGAGCGTGTTGTTCACATTTGATAATCCTAGTCATGCCATGCTCGACCTCGCACCGACGGACAATGTTGGATATCACAATAACTTGCCTTCTGTTAGTTAGGTGCGCCATTCCACCAAAATGGGCGAGGAACGCGTCACGTGTGACCTCGCAGGTACGACCAAAAGCGAAGTCTAGATGATTGAGCACCCAAGTCCGAGCGCCAGATAGTGTGAGTATTCACTTTAGCCAACGCCCTATAAGGCCCCGCCTCGGCCGCCCTGAAGGAGATCTCGCAACGCAAGGTACAAGGGCCTTCAATGTCTCACAGATATACGAGCTGAGGGCAGCGCCTTGTCCTTTCGCCGTTCCGCAGCCGACCATCCCCGAGCTCGCCACCCGAGCTCTGCCCCGTCCCATCCTTGCCTTTTTGTCCCTTGGCCCCCGCGGGCTCATGTTCGGCCCCCTAGTAGCCACGACCGCAACAATTCTTGATATCAGACGTTTCTGTCTAGCGAAATGGAAGAATAATATTTTTCTCACTTATGCTAACTAAGTGGTTCAACTTTTAAATTGGAACATCAGAAATTTTAAAGCGAGCCGATTAGCGAGGAAGCATGTTGGAAGCCGATGTTCATTTTAGGAACAATGTAACACCTTAAATTCTACCTAAGCGAATTTAAAAAAGAAAAGAAAATTGTCGGTTTGGCTAGCAGCAAGGCTCGTCCAAAAGAAGCGGTACGCACGTTAGAGCCTTTATGATTCGTTTAAACGGTCTCCTCACGACCTAACGGAAACGATGAACCTATCGACCATGCACTCCTGCAGGTGTCGGCTTCGAGAAGATATGTGCGAACGAGGCACGCATTATCTTCTCCTACTGATACTAGCGTTTGTTTTTACCCTGTCTTTGACATTTATGCAAAGTGTCAGCAAAAACAGTGCCACTTGCTAAAATATTGTTCAGTAAAATATGACCCAGCTTAGACTTGCCGTGTTTCGTCACGTAAACCCCTAACCATTTCTGTATTGTGTTAAAACACAGAGCGAACTTCAAAAAAAAAAAAAAATATAGGCTTATCTTGCAAGGCCTAGATGCTATTCGAGTCTCTCTCGTCCGATAAATTTGCTCATTTCTACTTTTAGTCTTTGCCCCACCGGATGAAAAAGGCTCTCGGATCTCCATACAATATGTGGGAGGGTCGTAGGCATTCAGTCTAGGAGTCAGCAGTGTCACATGTGCTGAAACGCCGCTCCAAGTTGTTGTGAGGCAGGCTTTGGACAAGACGACTTCCCTCCGGTGCTTCTGGCATTCAACTGCACTTCGGTGTTGTTTGCTAGTGAAAATTGGAAGAGACATGCTTTCGTTTAATCAAACCGCAAAACCTATGCATGACACAGAATAAATTCATTGCGAACGTTTTAGGACAATTTCAGAAGCGTCCCGATTTTCGATCGCCCAATAATAAGTCCCCAGTTGAGTTGCTCAAAACACAGATGTCTCTGTATTCGCCAGGTACATAGTCGAAAAATTCGACAGTGTTGACAGAACTGCGACAGACATATGAGCATTGAAGAGTATTGGCAAAATGCAGTAATATAGACAAGGCAATAGACCCTTCCCGAAATGCAGTGCCATCTGGTGGCTCTAATGGCAGTTTAACTTTTGCCGTACTAATGGCGGCAATGAAAGTGGAGTCTGCCGTATTTTATCGGGCGCCGTCACTTTGACAAGTCAACGGCAAACGACAGTGTGCGCTTCACTGTACGATTTCTTCTCGATCTCTTTCAGTGACAATAGAAACAAAGAGGCAACAAGTCAGAACGAAGCGTCAACCCACGTACACGGCTTGATAAAGTTCTACAAATAAAGGGGCTTTGGAGCACCTTGATGCTACGAACAGATTGGCTGGGCCCGAGCTAGAAATGAACGCTTACGCAGATCTTGCTTTCAATTCCTGCTTCGCATCGTGCTAACGTCACGAATGTATAAGCCTCGAATTATCTGCTAAGGGGCATCTTCAACTTCTTCCTTCATCAGTAAACAGAAGGCCGTCATTAGTACGGCACATATGCCATTTTTCCGATGATGATAGTGATCAAAGTGGCCAGACTGAATTTCGGAAAGGGTCTATTAGCGACTGTGTGTCACATAGTTTACGACTACGATAATGAAGTTCGACCTGGGAATGCAACCCACGAAAGTTGTTCTCCAGCTACAAAGCAGGAGGAAAACCGCTAGATCATCGTGGTTCCCGGTGATCCAGGCGTCTATTCGCACAGTCCTAGCATAGTTCAGAACTGCTGTTAGAAGCAGACAACAAGAAAGTGTTGACTGGAGTAGCGAGTGCTGGTGGGGAGTTGTCATGGCGTCAGTGTGCATACAAGTTCTCATAAAAATGCGACAGCCAACTGATATATTACCGGGTACTTCGCAGAGCGGCGTTACAGCTCATATGGGCCACAATAATGATTGAATGGCGGAAGTGAGTTAAAAATGTATAACAGTTTTAAGGAACGCCTTGCTCCCTTTAAGTTTCATATTGTCACGCGGAGGTGACGGCACGTGCGAAGTGACGGGAAGACAACTCAACGAAGAAACTGCTTATTGGGCGAACGTTTGCCCACAATAAGTAGCTAAACCAGCAAGGCTGATAAACGTCAATATGGGCGGCCTGGTTCTATTTATACACAGTTATGGTCGCTGATCTCTATTGTAGTAGGCTGGATCACGGATCGGGAGCTCGCCGGTGGCACCATCGGCGGCCGTTGCTAGACACCGACACTCTAAAAAAAAAGGGTATATTTTTACACCACTTGCCTCATACACGACACCCCAAAACTTCAGTTCGACGTACAACGCCCTGACGCAGAACCGACGGTACCGACTTTCACGAGCGGCTTCATAGCCGAGTGGTGCAACTTATTAAAATAACTAATGTACGTCTTACTGACTAAAAAAAAAAAAAAAGTAATCGAGGTTTTTTGGTTTTACTGCAAAACCTCAGTGTTTTTTGTAGTCCTTGATACGTACTTCAGCTGTTTAATGAGGTTTATATCACCGTTCTAAAACACATCGTAAAAGGTTGGCCGTCTATTCGACGTCAGTGCTCTGTAAGTGGGACTGAAGTTTTAGAGTGTCGTAAACAGGGGTGTAAGAATATGCTTTTTTTTGCGAGAAAGGGGGGGGGGAGTGAAGCAATACTCGCAAATCTATGAGGAAAACACAAAAAAGTATGAATACTGAAGGTTGCACGCGGTGCTCGAAGGCGAGTATAATATGATGTGCTGCGATCATTGTATCGGGTGGCTGGAGACCGAATCGGTATTTGTCAAGCGTTCGAACGCCGATTACAAAAATACAAACGTGCAAGAGCACTCACGGCTGAGCTAGAAAGCTTGATCTTGTAGTGGAGTAAATAAAAAAAAAAAACTTGACGTCAATAAGATCTTTCCCGGGAAAGCCCAGAAGCTGATGAATCTCGAAAAAATTTCAATTTGACGGCGGCTTTCCGGTAGTGAGCGAATTGCGCGTAGCAAAAGCCTTCAAGCTTCTCGTCTGTTAAACCTAACTCATCGAAAACGACACAAACTCCGCGGTAACTCTAGATAACTCTTGTCTCATTGAGCTGCACTACATATTTCGTCTAGCGGAGTCACTTGTGAATATAAAACATTTATTTATAAGAAATGTGAGGGCTCTGTGTTTTAACGTTTGTTCACAAGCTATTTGACAGGCTTCCCGAAAAGCAACCCAAAAGGTTCCGTGCCGACAACAACCTAAAAACGAGAAGAATGACACTTTTTCTCGTTTTTGTTTTTCGGATAGTTTCGTGCATTAGCTGGTGTCAAGCGATGGCCGCCGGTGATGCCACTCGACCCCAGCAACACAAGCATCGATCCGCCATCCAGCCTACTGCAATAAAGATGAGTGGTCATGGTAGAGTTGAGATTATAGCATCAAATCATACTCAGAAACTGCTTATATTTTCCCTGAACTTTAAAATATTTCACACTAGAAACATCTGACTACATTTAGTATATTTTACAGATATTAATAATGTACTTGGTTGGGAAACTTTATTGTTCAGACACAAAGATTTTCGATTGAGGTTCTTGCTCGCAGTTTTCGTGATTTGACACGATTTGATAAAAGCAAATACATAAAATTACTTAACTATATTTCAAATAATAGGGATCATTCCAGAAAGATAAAGAAAATTGTTTGTAGAACAGAATATAATAAGTTTCTATTTTTTCCCACACACAATCGCTCAGTGAACCTGGCACCCGAGTCTTTTTTTATTAATTATGTCGTGGGACAATTTTCCTCAGGAAATGGTCTTGACTTTTAATGTTTTTTAACGCTTATATACTCTCGTTTTTGACAGCTGAGGCCGTATATTCAAGTGTTCTGTTTTTTAGTTTTTTATTGAGCGTATTAATCCATGGGCTGTACCTGCTATAAAGCCGAAGTTTCGGCGCTGCAAGTTTTCTTTTTTTTTTTTAAATAACAAAGATGTATTATAATGATTTAAATTTTTTTTCTGCAAATACCAGTCACTTACAGTTCTGTACGTATGTCCACCTTCTCTATGTCCACCCCCTGTAGGCGACAGTACTTGCACCACCTGTCTGGCAGCCTCTTTATGTCCTGCTGGAACCACTTTTTGTGAGTGCCTCTCCCCCATGTCTGCAGAACTGCTTCCAGCTTATTAATGACCGCGAAATAGAATCCTCGCGGGTTTCTTTTAATTGCACTCAACACGTGATAACAACTGAGTGCTCGGTCAAGCAATACCCATGCAAGACCAGACGTTTGACCGACCGTTCAATCACGGCCTCGCGTGAAAGCACACGACGCAGTTATTGACGTGCGACTGATCAGGTGCGTGCGTCTTTCTGACGCGTCGCACGACCAGTGAAACGTTTTGTACCGATAAGTATTACCTGACCGCGCCTCCAGTGGTCATTACCTATCGAACGGTATTACAAAAACAAAAAGAAACAAAAAAAACGGCAAAAGTTTTATTTTGCGGTCACTTATAAGTTATAAGCTAGAAGTTGCTGTCCAGGCGCGGGATTGAGGCAATTCCAAAATGTGATTCCAGCGGGTCATGGAGAGGCTACAAACAATGGTGATGCAAGGGCATTCGGCAAAAGGGATATAATGTAGAGAAGCTAGACATATGCAAAGATCTCAATGTTTCCAGTATCTGTTGCAAAAAAATAATTAATTGTAAATCAATATGGCACGTAGCATATAGCTTCAGCGCTCTATATTAACTTAACTTGGGCAGAGCTCAAGAGGATAGCCTTGGCGGGTTTCTTATTGTCCCGATGTTTTTGAAGGCGCTGAGAAGTTGACAGGGGAAATACCGGTCGCTTCAAAATATCTATTCCCAACATAGGCGCGCCACCCGAGTATCGCTCTCCCAAGCTCGGGTTAGAGAGTGCGCGCCTATGGTAAGCCGGATCCGTTGGTGATGTTGTTAATGTCGTTACATATACCCCCCATACACGACCAGGACACCCTTTCGACTTTAAGTCAGCAACGGGCAGAGCCGTGATAGAATGGTTTGGTTCCGTTGACATGTATGATGTGACGGCCATGGGTCCGTCGTTCAGAAGTAGGGGTTTAGGGCTCGACAATGTAAATAAAGCGGAGATGTTTGACATAAAATGTGATCCGGTCCTTAAAACTTTAGGAGAAATTTCTCATAGCGTCCGACTGTCCGGAGTGGGAGGGGGATCAGGACAGATAACCACGTGAATAACGAACATCATGATGGCGCTGGTCGTGCAGTTGCTTGACGATTGTTGATACGCCAGTGTTCTTGCGTGGGCGAGCTGACGGGAGACTTCGATGCTGGTCGGTCGTGAAATGACATCGTCATGACGACAGTCAGTAGGGTATGGGCAGATCGTATCGGTGATAGACGAATCTTCATGGCCATAAAGCTGATAAAAAGAGGTAATTCAGTTGTTGAGGGGATGGCCGTGTTGTGAGCAAATGTGACATAAGGAAGTATAACGTCCCAGTTGGAATGGTCGCCGTTTACATACATAGATATCATATGCTTGAGAGTGCGCTCAGAGCACTCAATGAGGCCGTTCGTTTGGGGAATCCGTTTCGAAAATAACACTTCAGCCCTGATGTGTAATGGGAACCTCTCAGCCCTTCAAAACCCTTCAACGAATCAAACCCCTCAGCCTTCCAAGCCCCTTCTGCCTTTCAAACGCCTTCAACCCATCAGCCTCTCAGACTACCTCAGCCCTCTAACCCTATCGACTAGCAAATTACCACAGACAAATATAAAGTTTGAAACGTTATTCAAAGTTTATTTCAGAAATTGAGTTTTACATTCATGTTTTGGCTTAAATATGTGATAAGAACCAATGTGTACTCAGATCTGGGTACAAGCAGCTGTAGAAATAAGCGATAAGACCAAATAGGGACAACTGAGTTCTCTGTAGCAAAACATATCTTTCGAGGTACTCAGAATACCGCTGGTTAAATTCCTGGTATGTACGGTAGTTCAACTGATAAAGCCGAGCAGGTTTACGACACGCACCCACTGTTACTGTCAGCAGCATGTTTACAGAAAACTCCGAACGCTAACCAACGTCCGCCGCCGTTGAGAAATCCTGAGCGCGGTCACGGTATCGTCTTTGGTGCCGTCGCGGTGGCGTCTACGGCGTCTTTTTCGCTCGCTAGATGAGCCTCTAAAGCCGGACGGACAAAGAGGCACAAGAAACATAAACAATGAGAGATTTCCTTGATTCGCACACTGAGCTGCTATAGAAGATAGTTTCCACGCATTTAGCGGGCAGCCGGTACTAGGCGTCCGCTTGCAACGAGCGCACGCGAAGCCTCCCGATACAAAATGGCCAAGCGGCTTCTTCGACGGATATATCCTGAAGGGTCACGTGATCTTTCCCAGAGACCCTTTAAAACGATTCTGATGGGTGCTGCGTATTCACGGAAGAGATTGGGACTGACTGCAGAGGCCTCTTAAAAAGTGTGACTGGTCTCTTACACCCTTTAGAAATTCTTGAGGGGTAGGTCAGGCCCCTTAGGTAACTGCGACAGACATTTTAAACCCCTCAAAATGTTGAAGGGTACGTCGAAGCATTTTATAAATCCTGTTGGGCCCCATAGACGGTTTTTCAATAGAGATAATCTGGAAAGGTCATGCGATGGTGGATAACAAAGGCAGATAGCTGTGTTCTGACAGTGCTTGATAAAAGTGAAAGGCCACAATCACTGATAAGGACCCGAGGTGCTCCATGGTAAAGAAAACTTTTTAGGAGGAGAAGAGGTACACCAATATCTTTGTTTAAACTAAAGTTAACTAAAGTTTAAACTAAACATTAAACAAACCTATGAGTGACAAGCACAAAAGAACTGTTTGTGGTGTCAAATGTGTTCTGAATTGATTACAAAAAGTTTATGTTGAGAAATTCGTGTTGTGGAACCTAGTTCCAGTTCAGTAGCACAGAAACAAATGTCTGCGACATACAAATACTTTGTTTTCACGAGTCCTTGCTCAGTCTGCAGTTCTGTCTGCAAGTTACTTCGGGCCACTAGAAAATGTCCATAATTGTCAATTCTGGCAGTATAAGCCGTTTGCAAATGTCTAGCCAGCTATCATCATGGCATTCGGAGCTGTCAAAATGGGTTTCTGTTCACACCTCCCAGCTGTGGACGACGCGCATCTCAATTTAACTAGGTATGGATTACATTAGGACAGTATATTTGTGGGCTTAATGGGTTGCTGTTTAGTATTTGGTTCAAAGAAGAAAGACGGCCGTGAGATTCTGGAAAAGGAATTGTCAGCAACAAGGTCTCAAGACTCGTCACTTAAGGAGTGAGCTGGGCCAGGCAGGTCAGTGAATGATCTTTGTTAAAGACGCTTTGTGAACGGTTTGCACTAAACTCGGCGGACGTGATCATATTTTAGATATACAACTCCCACTTTACCGGGACCATTGTGTCTCGGGCAAAACTATCTGTCGGGTACCCCCCAATATAACGGAAATTCGATAATTGATCATAAGTACACTAGATGGCGCTTTTAGTTTTGCATATGATATATTGGTATTGCCTTTATTAGCTGTTTTCGCATTAAATATTTCTAAGTTAATAGATGCTACTAAAAAGCATGCAGGAAAGAAATATAGTGAGAATATAGCGAGAGAAAGGGTCAGAAAAGGAAGAACAGAAAGGTTATAGTGAGATAGGTATAGTGGCTCAATAAAGTGGTGGAGTACCCCTCTAGCCATTAAAAATAAATACACTTTGTTCGAAGATGACATTGCCACTGTTAGAGCTAAGATGAGATTGCGAATGTTAGCGCTGAGATAACATTGACACTTTTCGACATTTTGCTCGGGTAATATAATGACAAGTATCCATTTTACCACTTTGTTAGGTGTCCTGAATAAAATCTTTCAACTACAGTAGTAGTTTTTATAATCTGTATTTAAACGCAAACATTTGGCAGAAAATTGTACGGTTGGGGGAACATTGTTTAAAGAAGGAAGCGACATCGAGACTTAATTATGGAGCCAACGTTTCGAGGCCTACGTGGCCCTTTCTTAAGGAGTGACTGTCCAAATAGGCATGGAAAGACAGTATTTTTTGTCTTGGTGTTCTACGGTTGTGTATTTGTTTTTGGTATTAGTGATACGGCGAATCCCATTTATACAAACGAATGGTAAAATGCAGAGGGTCTATTGTTTTCTGGCATGGTTTGAATGTGCCGTGATTCAAACAAAAGTCAGTCGGGTGTTATGTTCAGCGTCAATGATGCTGTGTTCTGAAAGTCAGTGTGCTGGACCTTGACACCGCAGTTGTATGTAATCATAAAAGGCGTAGGAGACTTGTAATTAATTTTCAGATTAAGAAAGTGCTCATCAAATTATGATGCTGCTGAAACTTATTGCTTACAGGGCACTGTAGCGATTTTATGGGTGTCCAGATATGCCACAGCCTTGGACACACATTGATCCTTTGTTCCCTTTTAAAGCCATATTAAGATTAACGTTTTTTTTTTTGCATCAACAATAAAATTGAGAGATGTTTAGAACTTTTAGCGCTTCTTCGGGTCTGATGAGGTTATTGAAGGATCTGGTTACAGATAATGCGAAAATATGCTAGCCATAGCAGTGTATCTCTGCCAAGAAATTGAATGCGATTTGTTCTTATTTTCAGCTGCTTCGGAGCCTGTAAACCTGGAGCACCTTGCAGACGCAGGCTCGGACTCTATTTGTTTGTGATCTGAGAAGGGACAATGGAGAGTCGATTCCAGGGATAAGAGCATCACAGCAGGTCGCGGCCTGTGACTTCTGACGAGCGTACGACAGTGAAGGCAGCCCTCATACCACAAATATTTAGGTATTTTTTTGAGAAGTCAGCATTCCTTTTCCCTATACCTAATTTTAAACTGCAAAGTCAACTTTATAGCCTAAAGTGCATAAGGTATATTCGAATCTTGGGTTCGGGGAGTCACAAGTCAAGAAAGGTATCTGCGGACATGATTTTGATGTGAGCGTAAACACTCAAGATGTGGGCTAGAGTTGGACACAGAAGTAACTTTATATGCACGTCTTCACTCGTGCTATTCCTTAACAACTTTTTAAAACTTTCATTGTGTTACGTTGGTGTCATAAGGCTTATGTACCTACTGTTGTGTCGGCGTACTGCACTGTCATACCATGATACTTGATTGTTGGTGCACATGCGCCCCTGTGTCATCGCGTGTGCTCTGCCTAGATGAACCAGAGCACCATCCCGTGTTTGTTTACTTCCTTCAAGCTCTTGTAACCTGACGATTGACTCTGTGCCAGTATAGCAGTAAGCTCTGCGGCCCGGGTGACGTCAGTTGTATTTCGCACCACAATATAAGAATGTCAACGAAGATGTGGGACTGCAACGCAACTTTGAGGGTAACTGTATGCATCGCGATTAAGGACGCGACAAAGGGTGTGCGTGACATAAAGGCTAGTGACAATATCTTGCCATGGCACTGTGTGCTCGTAAAAGGTTAGCAAAAATATATCCATAATACGGCAAAGTTGTTTATTATGAGCTGAAAAAGTTGCGGTGCTGTTATCTCTACTATTTTTCAGTTTTATGCATTTAGGTGTTTTATTGAGGAAATATACGTGCAAAAGAGTGAGTGAGCTAGCTCAGGCAGGCCATATAAGAAAACAGCGATACAATATCAATGGATGTGACTAAAATTAGATGAAGTATACTTGAAGGATGACTAAATTTTGTTGGTTGGTTATCTAGCTAAGGAAGGTAAGTCCAAACACAAGTTTAGGAAATAATTGCGTTGCAATAAATATAAGCCAATACTAGGGTTTTGATCTGGCTATGTGATGTAAGACAATTTAAATTAATGCGAAGGAAAACAAGCGGTTCTTGAAAATGGAACGATGTATTAAAACAAGGCTAACAATGTCGTGTAACTTGATTAGATAACTACAGCCGTATTCACCAGTCGTGACTAACTAGCGCTGTTTTAAAGTTAGTATCGCGACTAAGTAGTCGCGAACTAAGAGAAAAAATCAACGACTAAGAGTCGACTAGTTCTGCGGTATTCCCGAGCGCGAAGCGAGCGGGTGACTATCTAGTCAGAACTAAGAAGCGGAAGTGACATAAAAGATAGGTCACGCGCGCGCGTACTTAAACGCCGCTGCTTAAATGGGTATTTTATCGTATAAAAACTGATATTTAAATGGTCATCAGGAAGAAAAAAGTTACAATGAGAGACTAATTGCCCGACAAAGAGTTTTACAAAGAAAAATTAAAAGAAAGGCGAAGAAGAAATACGAAAGCCGCATTACCAGCGATCGATTACCAGCACCTAAAATGTTAATATAAACACATAAATGTATCGGAAATATTTAGTATTAATAATAGGGACACATTTCAAGAGAGTGTTGCGTTAATTGAGAACACTTAGGCTAATTGAATTATTTTGATTGATCATCACAAGCCAAGATAAAGAAAAATAAGATAACGAAGAAGAAGCAAACTCACTTGAAGTCGAGTGCGTTCTTCATAAAGAAGCCGCGTGGCACACTACACAAATGGCACTAAAGGCGAAGAGCACTCCGGTTAAGTGCACTAAAATTAGCCCGTCTGACCGATGAATTACTGTCCCTGTCATATGAAGAGCAAATTGACAAATCACGTGGTAGTGGCGCAGTGCTTAAGCCGTACATTTTTCTTGCATCTATGGGGTGTGTCAAGTCACCAGGCTCGATCTGAAATGTATCGTAAAAATCGACGCCTGCACGTAGCAGTCGAAGCTTTTCGTCAAAGGTGTATTTCACAGGTCGGGTTTTTCTTGTGAGATTAGAAAGAGTAGCTCTCTTTCTGTAAAAAAAATAGGGCCAAGAAACTTGCCAGGGTCAACGGTGGGCTGCGACGCAGGCGACAAAGTCGAGTTGCGGGGCGCGTTTGGCGCTCCTATTGACAGAATGCGCTATCATATAATACACCACTGGGGTGTATTAAATGAACATAATAATTGTGTAGTGTGCCTTTCGTTACAAAATAAATTCGGACAATGAAATCCAAACTTAAAGTTAAAAAAATGCGTCTGCATAACGACGGCGCTTTGCTGCCAACGAATTTCGTCTGCGTGTCTTCTGCTTTCTTTCGATGGTCGGCTGAACCTTCCAATGCTGCTCCCAACGACATCTATTGATACTCGCGACAAACGCGTTCCGCAACTCGACTTAGTCATCTGCGTCGCCGCCCTCCATCGATCCTGGCAAGTTTATTGTCCCTACTTTTTTTTACAGAAAGGGAGATACGTTCTCTAATTTTAGCACACAAAACAGACAAGGGAAATACACCTTTGACGAAAATTTTAGATTGCTACGTGCAGGCGTCAGTTTTTACGGTTCATTTTTTATCGAGCCTGGTGACTTGAGACACCCTATTTATGATCGTCGATACATTTTCTAGCTAACGCGACAGCCCTCCCAGCCTTCTTGACCACGTTGTCTGTCTTCCACGATTGGCCAATCTGATTAGTTTTGCTTGCATCTACTTAAAAAATTGGGTTGTGTGTATGTTTATACAGCCTAGAACTTGGACTGCCTCAACGGGCGACGAGTCTCCCAGCTGTAGATGAGCAGTTTAGCCAGTGCAGTACATCCGCTAGCCTGAGGTCTTTAACGTGCTTCACGCAGTAGTGATGCACGACCGCACGCCGATACGATGCTCATCCAGATCGAAACGGGCAGGGGTGGGGATTGAGCCCAGAATCCCTGGGTCCTGCTGCGCGAGCTTTCGCTCCACGTGTTCCGAGCTGGTGTGCGCTAGCCCACTCGGCCACCGATCCCCCGTGCATCTACTTAAATAAGAATAATGTCAGATCGTCAACCTTGACGGTGTTGGTTTCGGCATGCGAGCGAAGAGTCCAAACATCCATCATGAGATATGAGCCCACAATGAAACTTTCCATTTGCAAGTTATCATAAAGTTCAAGTCACATCGAGGAAACACGGCGACGACAGCAACACATGTGCATCAACAGGGCCCGTTTGCTCGAAGCCGATTAACTTTAACCGAGGCAAAAAGTTAACCGTATTTCTCTACCATGGGGCATTTTAGGTCAAGCGACCGGCAGAGTAAGGACGGCGTGGAAACATGGAGGTGCCCCTGCGAGCGTTCATCGCTCGCTTTGGAACTAATATATCGTAGTAGCTGCAATATCGGGCGCGTTAGTCAGCAATGAATGGTGCTGGAGGCTTTCGCTTTGCCTTTCCTCACTTTAATTGCAAAGCATGAGCAATTACCTTGCCGCATTTTTAGATAGTCCTTCGATTCTGGCCAATCCTCTAGCCTAAATTAACGCGGTAATTGTCGGCATGGCAACGTCTTCGGAATACTATAGTGAATTGCCTTGACTAAATCGACCGGGTTTTAATAGCACTCAGAAGCCGACAGCGTCCCAATAGACCTTTTGCTAAATTTCCCAAGCACCAAGGTGCATGCTAAGAGACACGTGCTGCACGTGCTGGTTCCTGCTCTATTAACTGTTTTAAAGCAAAAGCCTAAAACAAGTTTTGCCTTGCACGCGTGTTCGTCAAAGCCTTATTAGGATTATTTACTTCGAATCTTTTATACGGGAAAGACCAGCGCGCGCGGAGGAGTAGAATTTCACTTTGAGCATTCTCCTCGATGCTTTGGAAATTTTGTAAGAGGTCTATTTTCACTGGAGCCGAATTACACGGTTTTCAATTTATGATAGTGTTATATACAGATCTCAAATGCTGGCCAACCATGATGCAGGTGCACCGCCCGCCTTTCACTGCTCACATCTTCCTCGTTGTTTCTAGGACTGCACTTCGTCGTCCTCTTTCGAACTTTGAAGATAATGTCAACGAGGCTTGTCTTCACTTAAGGCAGCCAAACATTTAGAAATTTTTCAACCAAAAGTTAATTTAGTTTTACCTTACCAAATACCTGTACCTCGAGCAACACAAACTGTTTCTTAAGCTCAAATATATGCCGCGCTCCGTCGCATCAACCCGGTAGTGCGCGTTCTTAGGTCCCCTCTTTTCGGAAACTTTTCTACAAAAGCCACTTATATTTTCTACAACAAGTAGGTGACACCAGCTACCACCCCGCAATAAAACACGAAGCTATCGCTCATCCAGCCCTCGTCAAACTTGGCTAGGTGCTTGTAGGTACCTAGCAGAAAAGGGCGGTTAACATCTTCCCGCGGTTAACGTTAACCGGCTTCGAGCCAACTGACCAGGTTAGTGAACTTTGATATCGGTCGTCTTGTTGCCCGACAAACCTGTCACGTCGCTGGAACATCGGAAGACACAGGCGACAGTGGCGATATTAGATAGCTTGGATGGCAGAGTTCTTGATCAATAAAGTCTTTCTTAAGAACTTACTGAAATGAAGGCTTTAAAGCCATACCACCGTACCTCTACCATACCTCAAACCAATACCCGGAACAGTGAGAGTAGTGGTACACGGAATCGAGGCAGAGACGTCTGAACAGGAGCTGGTGGAGCTACGGTCCGCGAAAGGACACAACACAATGCACGCCAGAATGCTAGGGAAGTCCAACTCGCCGCTGCTAACCTTTCAGGAGCCCGACGTTCCCTTCCATGTGAAAGTGGGCAGTGCATACAGATGGTGCAGACCGCACAGGAGGTCTGTGCAGTACTGCAGGGCCTGCGGCGAAGTGGGCCACCGACAGGACGTCTGCCCGCACCCGGACACAAACCAGTGTCCAAGATGCGGGAAAAAGGTGACCCCGGAGGGCCACGAATATCAACCCAGATGCAAGATATGTGACCAACCACATGAGACGGCGAACAAGGAGTGTAAAAGAAGGCTCAAGCCGGGACCGCCACCTCTACACGTGAGAGAGAAGAACGCCATTGGAAACCAACAAGTGACATAGAATGCTGACACCAGATAAAAGGCGCAGCATACGCAGGGGGGGGCATCAACGCTGGAGAGTGGTCGAGGAAGCTGGCCTCGATGGGTTGACCACACGGCTGGAAGAAAAGATGATTTCCCACAGCGGGAGAGCAGGCGAGGGAAAAAATGCGATAAGAACTGCGAGAAAGTGATTGAGGAACTCAAAAGGCAGAATGGGGAATTATTTAGGTGGGTGGAGGAGAACGAGAGAAGAGCTCAGGTGATAGAGCAGGAATTAGAGAGGAAGCTGCAGCAACTGATAGGTTAGATGCCCGGACAGTCGGTCCAAAGCCAACCAATGCAGCAGAAATAGCAGGATGCACGAGTAGAGGTTGTGGACGCAACGAAGGAGACAGTCTCCGCGGAGTCTGACGGTAGTGAGTCGGCGTCACTGCCACTGAAGCGGAGGGCGCACGTCATGGCGCGAGCGAGAAGAGAGACGCTCGAGGCGAAACCCGTTAGCGGGGACGAAGAGAGTTTCGTGACTAAAAGCATGTTGGTGAGCGCGATCACGGGGTGCAGGGAGAGGATGCTGACCATGTTGCAGAGCCGCTGCTCGAGACTGGCACAAGGCACACCGAACCCCTTCGACGCCCGGGAGCTCTACACCTGGGTCACGGGGAACATCACACGACCAGAGACTGAGCCTATGATCAACGAAGATAGATCGGAGCCGTAGGAAGTACGTCATCTGGCAGTGCAACTGCCACAGTTTCCGTAGGAAGAGGGGGAATCTGCAGCAGTACGTTAGCACCAAAGAAGAAGAGAGCACACACGACGTTATCGCCGTCCGGGAGACGTGGGGCATGGCCAAGCTCTCCGGCTACAGGGCATACGGTAAGGATGCCAAGGAGAAGACGCGGGTCACGACGCTAGTCAGAAGGAACCTACCCGTCATCGAGCACGACACCGGGATCTCGGCGGTAGAACACGTGTTGATGGAAATCATATCCAACACGAAGAGGGACGGGCGCAGCGTCTTTGTGCTGAACGTCTACCACAGCCCCGCCAAGCGTCACAGGTTCGCCGCACTCATCCGTACGACCCTCGAGATCGCAAAGCAACAGGCCCTTGTGGTGGTCGGCGACTTTAACGCGCCGTACCCGGACTAGGGGTACCTGACGGAGACCGTGAAAGGCAGGAACCTCTGGCATGACGCCCATGATGGAGGACTGATTCTGATTACTGACCCGGATCAACCCACTGGTAGGGGAGATGCAAGGCACAAGGACACCAGGCAGGACCTAGCATTCGTCCGGAACGTGGAAGGAGCGGAGTGGATCAACACCTGGGAAGATCTGGGCAGCGACCATTTCTTAGCGGCGGTGACGGTCATAGCCGGGCCCGGGAAACCGAAGGGCAGAAGGATTAGAATTACGGAGTGGAACGCCTTCAGCAGATTCCCAGAAGAGTTTGAGGAAGAGGACATTGAAAACATTGAGGAGTGGACGGAAGAGCTGAGGGCCTGCTCCGAACACGCGACCAAGACCGTGCCAGAGGAGGCGAACGTGCTGACTGCAGACAGTAAGCTCCTGCACATGTGGGAGGCCAAGTCCAGCATGCAGAAGAGGTTCAGGATCCAGAAACACAACCGCAACCTTCGGCGTAAGATAGCTAAGTTAAGTAAGGAGATTGAAGCCCATGCCAACAAGATCACGCGACAGCAGTGGCAAGGCTCCTGCGACGGCTTCGACCACCAGCTTGGCGCTCCAAAGACCTGGAACCTCCTCCGGCACCTGCTCAATCCAGGCGGCACCAAGACGGCCCAGAAGAACAAGATGAGCGAGATACTGCGTCGCCATGAGGGGACCGAGGACTACCTCATGGAGGAGATCCGCTAGAGGTACATAGGGGACAGCCCACCCCAAGCTCCCACGGAGTACAACGGCGAGAGGAACGCGGCGTTGGACGTGCCCATCACCGAAGCGGAAGTGAGGAGGTCGTGCTCAGACTCAAGACCAAGTCGGCCCCGGGTCTCGGCGGGGTGACGAACAAGATGCTATGCAACCTGGGGGACGGAGCCATTACCGACATAACATGAGATGTGAACGCGTGCTGGGAGCGGGGCTCTATCCCCCAGTAGTGGAAGACCGCCAGTGTGGTAATGATCCCCAAGCCGGGCAAGAAGCCGCAACTGGACTCCCTTAGACCCATTTTGATAACTTCCTGCGCGGGCAAGCTCATGGAGCACGTCGTCCTAGGGAGGCTGCACTGGTACATAGAGGAGAGGGAGCTCTTTCCGCACACCATGGTCGGTTTCAGGCCGCACCTGTCCACTCAGGACGTGATGCTGGGCATGAAGCATCAGATAGTGGATGGAACGGGGAGCTCCGCCCTCGATACCAGAGCGATCCTGGGCCTGGACCTGACCAAGGCCTTGGATTACATTATACACGACGCAGTCCTCGACAGCCTGAGAGCGCTGGCCGTGGGCAAGTGAACGTATGAATACATCCAGGACTTCCTGAGCGGGAGGAAGGCGAAATTGGCGGTAGGCGGGGTCGAGTCCGAAGACATCTGCCTTGGGGGAAGAGGAACGCCACAGAGATTGGTGGTGTCCCCGTACCTCTTCAATGTGGCGATGATCTGCCTGCCCGCGAAACGTGAGAAGATAGCCGGACTGCAGCACAGCATCTACGCCGATGGCATCACGCTGTGGATGACAGGCGGCAGCGATGGTTACATAGAGGAAGTACTGCAGGAGGTGATCCGGGTTGTAGAAGAGTACGCAGCTCCCAGCGGACTGGCGTGGTCTCCGCAGAAGTTCGAGATTTTGCTGCTGAGACCCTCTGTGTCTCGGCCTCCGGTACGAGGCACAGAAAGGCCAGAAAGTGGACGTTCCCCCACACATCAGGGAGATGCTGCAGATTTCCCCTATCCTAAGCCCATGCACCCCGTACACGACGCCAATAGAAGGGAGGCGAGGGCCAAAGCCCTTGGAAGAACGCTAAAAGAAGAGGAAGGAGTCGCGTATGTCGACGGGGCCGATTACAAGGGAAGAGGAGCCGCCATGGCAGCGTCGGTGGTGAACGGTGACGGACACCTCGTCGCGAGCTGCAGCGTTAAGAGCGACGACCCGGAGACTGCGGAAGAGGTGGCGGTGGTGCTCGCGCTAAGCACGCCCGGCGTCAAGACAATCGTTTGCGACTCGCAGAGCGCGGTTCGCAACTTCGCCAAAGGGAGAGTGTCGCCAAAGGCTCTTCGCGTCCTTAAGGGTGCGACGCGCTTCCTGACAACGAGGAGACTCACGGCGCGGCCCGAGGAGTTACCTTCCGGGCCGGCACAACGTCTGGGGCCACCGTCGCGTCGTCCGGGAAAGACAGGGTAGTGACATTTAGAGGTATTCTCGACCACTACACGGACGGGAGGGCGAGGTTTCCCCCGCGCACCCTTCGCTGAACAAGAAACAGTCCACGGTGTGGAGACGTCTGCAAACGAACACCTATCCGTGTCCGGCTTTACTAAATCTTGAGACACGTGGTGTGAGAGTACAGTAAGACAGACAGGGGCGCGTGCGCGAATAAATTACTGACGCAGATCAGAGATGAAGAAAGCTGGGAGACCACTCTGCTCAGCTCGGACCCTCGGGTCCAAGAAGGCATAACAGGGGACAGCCCACCCTAAGCTCCCACGAGCGGGGTGGGACACCTCCCACGAAGACGCCGCCGGGTCCAAGATCCCCTAGACCCGGCGGCGTCTTTGGCCGATTGGCTGAAGACGCCGCCGGGGTCCAGGAGATCCTGGCCGTCGTCTGAGGGGAGCGGGGGGGGGGGAGGGGCTGGGAGGGGACCCTTAGTGGGCTGCTCACCACTTCCTAATCTCTTTTTCGGTCACCAATGAAGTTTTACTGACTGACTGACTGACTGACCAAAGTTTTTACAGCATACTTATGACCAGCGATTGTCGAAATGGCCACAGCTATGGTCGGTCGTGAACATTCAGGCTGGAGTTGAAATTCGAACTGCCGAGAGTTCAGCTAACATTACTGCGAATGAAATAAATTGTCATGTCTACTTACCCTTTAATAAATTTTAATTTATTATTCCAGGAAACCAAGCGATTAAAAATTGAAGCATTAAAACGACCACTCTGATCATAATTGCTGATACTTGGAAGTTGCAAACAGCCGCTGCCATACACTTGAATTGTTTCCAAATCGTCTGGCCCACATACGTGGGCCAGACGGGCAGGTGCGTTAATGATCGCACCCTCGAGCACGCTGCCTCTATAAGATAGACGCCTTGGGGGCACTTTGCAATTCATTGTAATACATGCTTGTGCGCCCCGGCTTTCAATGACACTAAGATGTTGACTAGGTACAAGTATAAAGTGTCGCGAGAATTACACGATGCATTTGAAATTAAGACCAGGGAGACTAAATGTATAAGTGACACGTCCCTTTCCTAATCTACAAATGAGTTTGAATGTTTGAAACGCGGGCTGAGCAGATAGGGTAAACAGTGTTTTTGTGGCTATTTAACGAGTGAAGTTTCAATAAACTTCAGTTGAGAGTGCTGCTTGTCCTGTTTTCCTTTGTCTGTGTCCCTGTATTTTTTCGGCGCTTTTTGTTTGCAATGAACCAAGTGGCCCATGTCTCCACTTTATTGCAATCAAGATGGAGGAATATTTACTCTGTAGGCCCCGCCGTCAGCGCGGTATGAAAGGGTGTTCTCCGACTGTCGGACAACATATCGGCGAACACGGTGGCCCATCAACTAAAAATATTTCCCCTACATTTGCGGTTACCTCAATGTGACAAGGTCGACGAAATCATGTCTCCCTCGTGTCGATGGACACAGTTGTCCAAAATGTGACAGCGCCTTAAAGAAGTCATGAAACGTTTTTTTTTTACTGTGGCTGAATACGACTCTCAATTACTTCCTATCGGCAACAGCCGAAAAAACGTGCCTTAGTTTATTTTTTTAGACAATGGCAGTCGCCAAAACAATTCGAGAAAATATGAGCATCGTTCATCCCCTCAACTCGGAGCTAGAACACGCGGCCGCGTGTCCTGGTGCCTATCCTATGCCGCCAAAGTTACGCATAGCCACGTGCTGGGGTTGGCAAAGTAGAAAAAGCGCGCTGAGCTTACGGCATTATTAGAGTTCGGCTATTGCCATCACCACATCGTTTAGACACGATCTGCTGCCCGAGTGGCCGCCGAGGCGCTGATTGTTACGAGCCGAAGTCGAGTGCTCACGCCGTTCTCGTGTCCAATACATGAGCTGCGCTCAACTGTCGTCAGTCGGGTGGTTTCCATCACACAATTACGTCACCAAGCTTTTCGAAGGTAAGACAAAAATAAATAGTCCCATTTTATCCTCGCAATTTCACCGCGACAAAGAAGCTTCCAAATCAGGGGCGGTCTGTGCGCGAATGCTTGGCTCAGACTAGGACCAGTACGCCCCTGCAAAGACATAAACATTTCAACCCGATATTGTTTCATGACCCCTTTAAGTGCCGTCATGACACTCATTGGCCACGAACGAAAATGGAAATATTCGTCGACGGATCGAGAACATATGTTCGAGTGCCGCAACGCCCATGTCGAATGCGTGAACTGGATTTGGCTGACGTGCTTAGGCACAGCGGACAAAAACTAGGAAAATGAGTCGAAAACGAGCAAAATGAAATAGAAAGCGTGATGTTCCTCCCACAAAAAAGTTCAAGAGCATGGAGCGCCCTTGATAGTAAAACGAGGTTCACACTATCCAAACTTCTTTGCGCAGCACCTTTAAAAGCGACCTCAGACATTGATACTGTGGGTGCTCAGCTTCGTTCTTGCAACGCTGATTAACAGAAGAAATATCACAGGGCGGCGTCTTTTATACGCCGCGGATTTAGGCGCTGCGAATCTGATCAACGGAAGAAGCATGGCACCAAACGCTACGTATATGCTAATCTATTCCGAAAAAAAAAAAAGCTTTCAGATTAAGCAGAAAAACTGGTCATATTTTTTTGAGACGACAAAAAAGCTACCCTTGTGTCGGAAGGCGGTGTGCTGTTTTTGCTACAGAGCTGGGCAGAGATACGCCAAAAAGTATTCGAGAATACAAACACTTAGATGAATTCGTTCTAAGGCCCAAAAAACAGATACTGAGTTACATTTGTCTTTTATGCAACGGAATATCTCCAAAAAACTTCTTCAAAAATGGAAAAGAAAATATTCCGGAATGAATATACAGATACCTCTAGGAATACATTTGTTCGTGCTCCTCTTTTCGTGCCGTTTTATGCAGCACTCCTTGCCTTGAACTCTTTATTTAATATTATAGCCGCTATGAAAACATGTCACCCCGCTGAACCACATAGTTACAGAACGGTCAAAGCTGCGTACCCTGCTTCACAAAAGGCTTCTGCCCAATTTGTACACTGTTTTGCTGTGAGGGCGCATCTCAAACTGTCGTCTTACATGATTTTGTATCACTCATAGTGTGGGGAGATTAAACAACGGGGCTGTACGCCCTCTTCACTCAACACTTTTACAGCACTCGCTTAGCCAAATTGTAAAGAGTGGAGAGGTTTGTAATATGAGCTCATGTTGTTATTCTTGCAAGTAATCTGCTTTAAACCACATTTTTGTTTTAATGTTGGTGACTGAGAGATTATATTATAAGGCGGGTAGATATTATAAATTCCGAAGCAACTTGCACCAAACAGATGTTTTTATATTTTAATTTTACTTAAAAAGGGTAAGAAATGTAACGAGATACCTAAGTCTGGCAAAGTGTCGCGATACAAGCGATACATTGTAAATGTATTTTACTACTGAGATACAAATACATTTTCCAAATATATCTCAATACGCAAATAAAGATACTCGAAAGTATCTCTAAGATATTATCGCTATACATTTCTATCGCGATACTGCCCAGCCCTTGTTTGCTACAATTTACCGGGTCCGATCGATAAAAGAAAGTTGGCGTTTCAGCCAGCGTAAATAAGCTACATATTGGAGAAAGCTGAAATTCCGTGATATTGTAGCGCTGGCGGCGGTGATCGGATGGGAAAATTTGGGAGCATAAAGTTACTTTGACCAAAACATTAGAAACAACAGATTTCTTTATGAACCGGTGGCCACCTAAGCTTAATATTTGTCAAGCTACAGAGTGACATTGTGAGAGTCTGTAGCATTTATTTCTGCGAAAACACTCGTCAGCTTGAAAGACCATTATCACGGAGTTTAGCCTTCCTGCGATGCGCAGTTAATTTATCCGAACCAAAAAGCCGGGTTTTATTTCTCGATTGGATAGCACTATGTCATGAATGGCACACCAGGAGGAGAACACAACACAAAAACTTACCAACGGAGTCACTGACAGCAAAGTGGACTGGGATGTTTTCGCTACAAAAGCTTTCCAAATTATTAAATGCATCGCATCTTGACAATAACTGCCCGACGAAATAGAACAGGGTTGCGTTCGCACGCGCCAAAGTCACGGTCGGTTCGTTCCCTTCGTCATCTTTCTCGCTCACATGGTCTTTGAAAATGGCCACGGCACCCGAGATCGCCGATTTGTCTCCGTTAGTGATTGGCTCTTCTGACTCAAACTGATCGAACCCGTACCACACCATCCCACTTCAAATTCGAACAGAGGTGACGCTACCATCCCTGCTAATACAGCAGCGCTAAAAGCGCTCGTCAAAGCGCTTACCGTCGTTGTGCGTATCAATGACTAAACCAATCAAAAACAGTTAATTCGGCGCGATATTGAGTTGTTTTTTTCTGCCGTGATTTGTTTATCGGGTGAAAGTAAACCTACAAATAAGAGCGAGCACCGTGATGATGCACTTTTGCCGCTCGTTTGATAGGCGGCATCGATTCGTAGCGTCGGTTGCGGCTGAACTTCAAGTGATTAAAGTCGTGACAAATGCACACGTGATAATAAAGGGAGTCATAAAAGGTTTGAGCATTTGGTAAACGTGAGACTGGGGAACAAGGGGCATAGACGGAAACAAAACTGGCACCGACTGACTTGTCCGTATCTGTTGTGTTTCCCTCCGTGTCCTTCCTCCCCCCCCCCTCAAGTCTCGGGTTTACCAAAATGCTCAAAATTCATCATCTATAGCTTGCATTCTAACCGTTGCTTTATAAAAAGTTGTACGATTCGCCCTAACGGGCTCAACTAGTTCAGCATTGCAGGACTTGGCACATTTGGTTCGACCGGAAGTTGCACGGCCGCTGCACTGGCGCGCTCGATTCACTCCAGGTCTGAACGATTTCATACCCAGTTTCTCAAAACATTTCGCCGGCTCTGAAGCCAGTTAATCGTCCTTGCAGAAGCAGACGGCGAGAGCGGACGACACTCGCGGTGCAATTTCATGGAGCTCTTGCTCAAATGTGTGCCGTTTTTTAACGATAACTCCGAGACGGAGACGACATTTTGTATAATTCATAAAAATAATGTACCCCTGGTAGACGCGGAAGCGAGATCCTAACGGAGGGTAGAAATCACCTGAAATATGATATTTTGAAAGCGCCTTACGCGCCTGCTCCCGTAGGTATGGCAAGGGAATGGCTACCTGTGGTAACAGAGGAATCTGCATAGGTTCCATGTTGCACCTGTTTTCTGCGACATTTATTTGTCACATAGTGATCAGGCTATTACTAAGATTTGATCAACCAACCAAGTCTCGCGCATCTTTCGATATGTCGACAATTACCTAATCCTCTTCCCTGTTCATCCTGATGAATGTGACAGGCATCCTATCGACAGCTAGTGTGCGTACCATATTTCTGGAACAAGCCGATCAGCTCAACTTTGCCATTGAGGTACCAACGGACGGCATCCTACAGTTTTTAGACATTTAGGTTTCTTTCAAGAACAGCCAGACCTGCTGGTTGTACCACCCACGTTCTAAAAACGGATGTTGCGCTATGACTCATCCAATACCAAACTTGTTAAGCGAGGCATAGTGTCTAATTGTTTAAGCGTTAAACAAATCCTCTGTGCACACAGAAAAATCAAGCTTGGAATTACAAGTGACTCGTTTGAAAGCTTCGGGTTAACCCTTTTCAGTTCTGACTGATATCGCCGAAAAATTATTGACAAAGAACAACAGAACAGGAAAAATCAAAGAGAAGAGACGCCGTCCGGCTGTGGTGCCTTACATCCACAAGATTTCACACAACATGAAGAAGATAGCATCTACGTTTTATGTCCAAGTTGTAATATCGGTACCGGATAAATTACAACAAATGTGCCCAAAGATCAACAATGTTAAACAACAACATCATGAAAGTGACATAAACCACAAGCATCAGTACGCCAACTGCCACAGCGAAGTGGTGTATAAAATCCCTTTCGCATGGGGAAAGTGTATATAGGACAGACTGGACGCTGCATAAATACACGACTGAGAGAATATGCTCTGACTTTGAAGTCAACACCTTCTGGACATTTAGCAATGCATGTGCGAGATTGCTCCAGCACACCTTTGCTTTCGGACACAAAAGTGATCAGACGTTTCCAAGATAAGAGGATCAGGAAAATGTTTGAAGCAAAGACCATAGAAGCCAATAAAGAGAAATGCGTCTCCCCATCATCCTTGGCGTTGACTGAGAAAGCTGTTCAGTACTTGAACCATTGTACATGACAATCTTAGGAATTACGTTTTGCACGAGAGCGCGTGAGGTTGGTCACGGGGTGGGTCCTCGCGCTCGCGCCGGTATAAGGGGTATTCACTGGCCGCCATATCTGAGGTCACTGTTTAGAGCGCATGCTCAGAACGAGCTCATATTGATAGGCTGTTAAGACTGGCAATCTTGATGGTGCAGGGTGCACGTTGCAAAATAACTGTGGAAGCTAGCCATCAGCACGTGCTCAGCATCAGTGCACACGGATATGGCCGCCAGTGAATACACCCTATAGCACTGATCGACGACCTATGAACGATCACTTATTATTTTTTTCATTCTTATTTTCGTCCTTCACGGTCTAGATGTCATTTTCTAGCCCTTCAAATTCATTACCTTGTTTAATTATTCAATATTTTCGTTTTGGTATACCGTGTTTTAGTCTTATTAGTCTAACAAGCTACTTTCTTAGAACGCCCCGGATAGAAATATAATTCTTTTTTTCAACACCAGCCACTTCCTTCACCTTCTTCTTTCTCGTTGTATGTAATAATAATAATAATAATAATATTAATAATAATCTTTATTTTGGGTGCCCAGAAACAAACACATCGGTGTTCCCCTTGGTGCACCAACAGAAACAATAAAACCAACAAACAAACCAACAATTCTAAACACACAAAAGTTAAGGGTGAAGCGATGGCGTTATATAATGACTGAATCCGAGAGAGTGGTGAGGCATTGCACAGTGAGTGAACATAGAAACGAAAACAATGTCTGGTTAGACGTGAAGGAACATGAAAGTTCCCCCTTTCAAAGAGTGGTGGAGAATCAAACGCACCATTAGCAACCTTGTGCAGAAAAACAGTCTCGAACAGATTTTCTGGTAGACAAAAGTGAAAGTGAAAACATTTGAAGTATGGGCCCATAATTATAGTAAAAGCGCCTCTCAAAGTATATATCGTAAACACACACGCCAAGATCCTTTACGAGAGGTACACGTTGAATTGGTGATCCCTCAACATTATAAGTAAAGTCAACAACAGCATGCCGCCGGCACAAGGAAAGAACTTTTGTTTTGGCGGGGTTATGCAACAATTGATATTTTTTTACATCATTGGAGATTGTTTAACATGTCATTTTGTAAGATATCGCAATCTTGAAGTGTATCAATGCTTTTGATCAACTTAATGTCATCAGCGAAAAGTAATAGCTCAGACGTATCTACGCAAGACACAATATCATTTATAAAAATCAGGAACAACAGAGGGCCCAGGACTGATCCCTGAGGAACACCGGAAGTTGTAAAAAAAGAGTTCGGAGGAACTATCACCAACGCGAACAGTGTTAGAACGCAACGAAAGATAGCTGTCAAACCATTCACACAGCTCATGACACACTCCATACGAAAACAACTTGCGCAATAGTAACGGATGACTGATTTTGTCAAACGCTTTAGTCATGTCGAAGTATATTGAATCAACTTATCTTCTATTCATAACAATTGGCGCAGAAAATTCTAAAAACGAACACAAATTAGTCTTGACAGACCGACCACTCATGAAACCATGCTGTAAAGGGGTTATTTTCTGGCGGAAATGAAAGAGCATTCGCGTACGAATGATAAGCTCGAAAACCTTTGAAAACCCACAAAGCAAGGAAATTGGACGATAATTTGAAACAAAACATGCATCACCGCTCTTTAAGATAGGAACAATCACCGATTTCTTCCAAAGTGACGGAAAAGTACTAGAACTCAGTGAAAGATCAAATATAAGTTTCAGAATCGGAATGAACAGTTCACTGCAACCTTTGAAAATAAAACTGGGTATGTCATTGGCACCACTCGAGAACTTAGGTTTCAGCTTTCTAATCACTTCAGCGATTTCACCGAAATCGACACGCACGGAACGTAAATAGTCATGACAGTATTTCGGTTCGTCGCCACGTTGAAAAGGTTCCTGGCAGACAGTAAAACATTTGCTAAAATAATCAGCGAAAATATTTGCAACATCAGCAGGTGAAGACTGATAACTAGGAGCATTACCTGTTCCAACACGCAAACAGATGCTCCGACCGGTCTTCACGCGTGTGCTGTTTCACAAATTTCCAAAATGTTTTTTGTCGACGGTTCAAGCTGTTTTCTATACTATCCTGGTGTAGACGCTTATCACGTTTAAAATTTTTTTTTACTAGGGAACGGAATATGCTGAATTTCGCATACCAAAGAAAAAGAACCGGACTTCTTAAAAAGGTCGGTGAAAATGATCTTTTTTTCCATAGGCTGACTCGTAACTGCTTAGAAAACTAAGTAGGAAATGTCGACGGCTTATTGCAGCATTTAGGAACACATATGTCAATAGCACTTTTTACAACTGACGTAAGTGTCTCGGTAGCATCATCAACATTAGACATAGAAAAAACACTATCCCAGTCAAAATCTTCAATATGTCTATAGAGACTCAAATAATCACTTCTAGAAAAACAGTAATTTGATGCTTTACACGATGCAGGTTGCTTGTACGGGAGAAAGAAACTCGACAATAAAAAGTGGACGGAAACCATCTATCTGTACAAAGGATATTAAGGCCTGATTTAAACTTAAGATAGGCATATTAGAGAGAGCGAGATCCAGAACATTTCCAACCGTGTTTCTCATCATATTGTACTGTTCAAGACCGCAAAAGTTTATAAAAGAAAACAAAGAATATGCCTTGATAGCCGTTATAGTGTTACTGTTCACAGTTTGCATGGACCAATCCAGACCAGGCAGATTAAAATCGCCATACATTTGGACACGGCACTTCTCGAAATTAATTTGCTTACTGATTGTGTCAAAATGCTCAATGAATACTGTCTGATATGAAAGAGGTGGGAAAAAAATAGGTACCAATATAAATAAAACCGTCGCTCGCCTTGATTTTCACCCAAACACATTCTGAATAGGATTCAAGGTCGTACCTTCTCTGCGAGACAAGGGACGCCTCAATGGCGATTATGACATCCCCTGCCTAGCTTCTGCCCTGTGTAAGAATACTCTCTATCTCGACGATATATATTGTATTTCGGAATAAAATAATTTGCATCAGGGATCCCGCTACAGGGCCAAGTTTCAGAAAGACAAATTATATTATGGTTTCAAACAATTAAATTAGACATAAACTCGTCTGCCTTCGTACGTAGGCCTCTTACATTTTGACAAAAACCTTTACTGTGCTCAACATTTTCAGTGCCTACTGGGTTAACAAAGTGAACACGAGAGAGGTCGAGCCGTCCAAAAATTGACCGTATCTCCACGTTGTGAATGATGTTGATTGGGGCGTAGCTCTGGTGGTGCTTGTCTGCCTAGACGCTTAGCCGCAGCATGCGGAGCCTTTCGTTCGTTTTCATCCATGTCAGAAAGAGAATTTGTGGTATGGAACGTGGTTACATACGCATTCGAGCTTTTGACCGCAGCGCCCTCTCGTCTATAAACGTTCAGCCAATGCATGCAAAGTTTAACGCGATTATATACGCATTTGACCGCAACTCTCTCTCCTGCATAGACGTTGAGCGGCTACATGCAACGTTTCATCCATGACATCCCCAGCTCTTGAGTTCCTACCACATCTCAGAGCCCCTACTCGTCCCGCAGTCGTGGCCGAGTGGTTAAGGCGATGGATTAGAAATCCATTGGGGTCTCCCCGCACAGGTTCGAATCCTGTGGACTGCACAAACAAATTTTGTTTTTTCATCTTTTTTCATCTTTTTGTTTTTGTCCTACACGAGCACGTGAGCTCCCGAGCAGGAGCACGAGCACCGGACGCCGGAGCTACATACGGACATGGCTAGCCCCTAAGGAGCTTCGCCCCTAAAAAGTGGTGAAAGATGCCTAGCCCTTCGGCTGAACTTGTGGACTGTTGATTGCGCCGAATACTGACTCATCGCCTCACAGATGAAATGAAGATTATGTATGAAATTCCGTCATAATTTTCGAGCAAACGACCGACTTTACTTCCAAGAAGGGCTCGATTAGCGCGAGAACATCAGACACACTCGTGTCAGGATGAAGCCTCGAGACAAACAGCGCAGAACGGCGTCCAGTCCGAGGAACAGCAGTCACCTTGTTTGGTATGGCGGTTCCAAGCGACGGTTTGGTTCGTCGTCAGTGTCCCACCAGCGTGAAACTGTCGTCCTCGGCGTTCTCGGTGTTCGCGAGAGCAGCATTCGCAGACCGCAATGGACCTTTTGGCGAATATGTGCTGCCACCTATGGGGCGATGGGCGAACCTGAGGCGTACTGGGTTGGAGAGTATTTGTAGAGAAAACAACGTGCACGTTAGGCTTCTTGTGTGCTACCGGTTCGTTTTCTTTTGGTTCTTCGAGGGGTCAGACTTATCAACTCTCCTGACTGCACGAATCCAGGCTGCCAGCTTAACGGGATGAAGCTTACCACACGGAAAGCGGAAAAAGCTAGTTCCACAACCCGGGAGATAATAGTTCCGACAGCCGAAGGCTACACAGTTCACCGGCATGATTGCGGTGCACGTCGTAATCTAGAACGGGCGTCGTCAGTACGATGACTCGTGTTCACCTTGTTCGCAACATCAAAACTTGAGTCTCGACTCTCGATGGTCTTATTTTCTTCTTCTTCTTCCGAGGCGCCCAAAGGCGAGAAATGCAAGATGGCGGATTGTTTGGAACTAGATACTCTCGAACCTAGGCGCATCAAATACTCCGCGCATGCGCACCGCGTATTTCTACAAAAGGTCCATTCCCGGTTAACGCTGCCAGGCGTCGGACGACCCACCGCTTCAGGAGGCACTTTGCGTGGAGATGGAAGAGACGCAGGAAACGGCGCTGACGTCGATGCAACAGATGACTGGGCAACGATGGAAGCATAAGAAGTTGGCGGAAGTGACGGCAGCCACACATTTTTCACGACGTTCTTACGTAAATGTTGAATCTCGGAGCGAAGACGGCAGTTCTCAGCGTTGAGGCACTTAATTTCAGCCGTTAGCAAGTCAAGCTTCTTCGAAAGGCTTTCGAAGATGCGTAGGAAACCGGAAGGGACGAAGTTTCCATCCAGCACGTCCGCTGGCTGGGCCAACGGTTCGGACGCAGGAACCGACTCGCCCGAAGAAGCATTCGCGCTTTTATTGCTCGGTGACATGCTGCCTCTTCTGGTACAGCCAGACTTGAAAGTGCTCTTGCCGCTTTTCACATAGATGTCGTATTCTTTATGGCCAACGTTGAGGCACTTGCAATGAAAACGCCGATTGCAGCCAGCCAAACAGATAAGCAACTGCTGCCTCCCGTAGAAGCGGAGAGCACACAAGCCACAAACGTCTTTTTGCAGAGCTCCCTCAGACACGCCTTTCACCAGCGGCGTCATTCCGCGGAATGACGCCGCCGGTGAAATTCTTCTTTCTCGTTGCATATAAAACCCTCAGTTGTGAATTGCCAAACGCCGCTCACCTATTAGGTGAGCGGCGTTTGACGATTTCCGGTTCCTTAGGAAATTTTTTTAGCTGTTAGCAAACGACAACGATGATCTGCAAGCCTGTCGATGCATGGTTCTGAAAACTACAGCCTGGAGGTTTCAGAATTATGCTTGCACAGGTTTGCAGCTAATTTTCGTTGTTTGTCAGCAGTGAAACAAAATTTGCCTAAAGAACCGGAAGTTGCCAAACGACGCTCACCCTCCCCTCACCGAGGTCACGTGACCTCCGGTGAGGGGAGGAGGAGAAAGAAGGGGTATACCCTTCCCTCCTCCTCCTCAAGAGCTGCGCTCCCGATTCGGCGTTACAGGGGATTGTAAACGGCTTTTAGTTTTTTTTTCCTCCCCTTCACCGAAACGACCGCGAGGGGCCCCCACTGCAAACTGACACCTGACACTATCGCGGTCGCGACAGCGAGGAGATTTGACGTCTGCTATTGTGATACCAGCAGGGGTGCGCGAATAGTGGTTCGAATCGAATAGCGCAGTGTCATCCCTAGCATCAACACCGCAAAGAAAGCCGGTTGCATCGGCTTTCCTCTGCACCGCAAAGGTTATGAATGACGTTGTGCTGTACAGGGGGAACAGCGCACCCGCAAAACGGTTACTCAAGTCCACGCACACAAAAGAGACACAACAACTCCTGGTATATTTACACTTTCGTCTTTGTCATTTCTTCGTATTATGGACTTGGGCATAGAGAATATTTTGGTCTTTTTCTTCAATAAGATGCTAAACCGTAAACCAAAAACTAAAATTAAAATTAGTGTTAAATAAAATAAGATTAGCGTTAAGTTGTTAGCGCCCGGCCGCACCAGCCCCGCCGAGAGGGCCGAGAGTCCAGCGCGAGTTGATGATGATGATTATGTTGTAGCTATTCCCTTTGAATCGGGCAGTTCCAAACTATGCTCGTATCTAGCCAAAAAAAGTAGTGTCGGAGGCGAGTGCCACCGCGTGGCGTCGTGGCGTTTGGCTGTAACACGATGGCAGACCAGCGGCAATGGGAGAGCGGGCCACCTGAGAGGCATCTTAGTACAGGAAACGTTGCGCTGACATGACCCACCACACTGTGACCGGCCAAGGCCCTATGTTGCGTTTTTGGACTCCCACGGCGACTGGGGAGAGGGAAGTGACGTCGACAACGCAGCAAGTGCAGATTGGATGTTGATTGGTGAGAGTCGCTCATGACGAATTTTCGCAGAAGAAAACGAAGCTCACTTTTCCTTTGTTTTCTTCTGCGGATATTCGTCATCAGCGACTCTCAGAAATCAACATCCAATCTGCGTTTGCTGCGTTGTTGACGTAACTTCCCTCTCCTAGTCGCCGTAGGAGTCCAAAAAGCGCAACATAGGGCCCCAGTTCCTGTTGGTTTCTGCTGAAACGCTCTGGGGTATTTCTGAGCCACGTTTTGTCGTGACGCACGCATTTTCAGTGACTCGCATTCTAACGGCTTGTGTTTCCCGTCTCCTACTTGTCTGCTTGTTGTGCCTTCGGGTGGAGAAGCAGGTCGGTAGAAGAAGCAACTCAGGGAACGGCAGAATACTCTTCCGCTTCCCGTCAGGTAAAAAAATTACACCATCTTCCTGAGGGGAACCATGGGGTGATGCGGAGCATCGCGGATCGTAATTAATTTATTCCCTTCTTGATTGATTTCTTTTGGCCGGCCGGATTTGGGCTGCGGCGGACGCGAGCGGCCGAGAAACGCTAGCAGACAACAGCCGCAGAGTTGCGGGGAAAGCCCACCCCACTGGAAGGCCCTGGCGTGGCGCTGCGACCCGCGCGCAAAAAACTATCCTCCTTTCACTCCTCCGGGGAACGCGCGCGGCGCGCTACCGCTGCTTATATTCACACTTGAAGGAGAGGAGACTAGAGGAGGAGAGTTGCGCATGCGCGCGTGGTGTGAGTAAGAGCGAACGCACGCGAAGTGCACGCAGCTGGTACAGAGAGAGAGCGGAGAGAGTAACGCGCAGCTGTTGGAGAGAGGGAAGGAGGAGAGTTGCGCATGCGTAGTGTGAGTGCGGACTACGATGCCGACGCCGTGGGACATAGACCCGAGCAAGAGATGCTCCGCATCTAAAACGCTACCGCGAAGGGTGTCAGACAACCAGACAGCCAGTCCGTAGTGACCAAGAATCTTTCGTTTATTGGTGCAACCATGAATATTCACAGATGAAATAGATCACATGATTTGTGATAACAAAAAATAAAAAGTACATTTGCGCATTATCACCATTATGACGATGACATTACAAAGGGGACGAATACCTGGCCTGCTATTATAAAACGAAAATAATTCCAACCCCAAAGCAGGAAGCAAGTGTTTTGAGGTGAGTGTATTTCATTGGTCTCCTTCGCGTACCACTCGTCACCTCGCAGCCAATCAGGCTGCTTCGACTGAGCTTGGTTCGGCAAGAACGATGCTTGAAACAGTGGCTGCCTCTGAATGATAATTCGATTGCAGCGCTTTCTAGTCAAATTGCTTCATTTCGTATGAAGTGTAAAAAACAGTGTCAGGAATAGCTGTGCATTCGAAATTAGAAGCACGAATGTCCGAGTGACTAATAACGTAATTTAAAGAGATTGTCTGGTGAAAGCTTGCCTCTTTGATAACAATTAAATTATATTATCATTGCTTTTATGAATATCTTTCGCCCAACATCAATATTTTTTAATCCTCCGCAGCACGAACATTCAATTTTAATCAGAACATTATTTCTCAGTTTACACCTGAAAAACACAGCGCTTTCGTTGCCAACAGCGGAAGCTCTGACATAACATCATGCAAAAAGAACCACACCAGCTTTTGACTGCTGTCTGAGTAAAATAACTTTGTTCTGCGTAAGACAAGATTTACGTTACTGAACGAAGCTCAATGCTTCCACGATGATCATTGCACGCACCATCAACCATGTTGATCAAAACCGGTATTAACTCAACGCACGCGCTTTTTACTCTACCACGCCTGATGTGACGTCACAACACGACCGGCCATGCATACTTCCGCAATTTTGCGTGAATTTTCGTATTGATGTTAATTTTGAATTTAAAGAATATTGGTGCATCTTTTAATGAAATAATTATTACATATGACTATATTCAGGCTCTATCTACGTGACCAGCGCAAGAACTTAGTAACTTCCGGTTATCACCGGACACTCTCTTTAAGCAAACATTCTTGCGTGAATGGGCAGTGAGACAGCTGTTATTTGATGTTTTTTCATTACATTCCTGTTTTATCTTGACTTGTGGCACAAAACAAGAACATTATTGAGGCCTCGACAGCACGGTCTTAGCTATGTCACTTGATGCCCCATGTGAAAAAGGTGCATCTTGCTGTACAGGTAGCATGAATGATGACGCAAACCTCCTTGGTGTTCCAGTTTAGAGAGTTATTCATTTCATATCGAGCCATTCTCGTAACTTACCGTTGATTCCATTTGTCTACATTAAACATTTACAGAGATCGCGTCGACTGGCAACTGCCTTGAGGATCGGCATGGGGAAGTTTTTCAACTGAATAGCAACAAACATCGCAATATTCCCCGGTAATATTTTAGATGACAATCATGAAACATCATGCAGTAACTAGTAATTAAACTTTTGAACGCGTATAGTGTTTTATTCCACGACTCCACAATTGTTTTTTGCGTTAAATTATAGGGGTCACCTTCACAAAATGGTCAATTTCTGCCTTTTGTTCATAGAACACCGTAGTGGTTCTGTGTACCATAAAATACAAATCAAATAAAATTGTGATATTTTCATGAAAACTTTTTTCCTACGGAGTGCCCCACAAACTTGGTTATGCTAGAATTTGTTGCAAGCTTCACCTGGCCATTCAAGCAAGTCAAGCTGTCACAAGAACTTGAGACTATTTTGTTCTTTTTTTCGCTGTCCAGTCCTGAACATCTTGTTTGCAGCTGTAAATAAATCAATAAAATGCTACGTTTATATGACAGTACTTAGAATGCTAAAAACGAGTAAATTTAGAGCGGCGTGATGCGATGACGGAAATACACGCCTAAGCTCTAAGCGATAAAGTTAGCCACTGCAACAGAGAAACGGCGCAAACCAACCTTGTGGAATGAATTATAGGTTTGTTAGGATGTTTAGACAGTGAAAGGGGCCAATCTCAAAATGCGGTATTTTGCCAGTGCGACGTATGACTGCTAACCTGGAGCCTTTAAAGGGATACTGAACCAAATAATTTAGTGCCCATAATAAGTGGCGCACGTTCTTTTCACGAGGCAGCAGCCGCCGGTGTGCGCGAGCACACGCAACGAAAATGACGTCAAAGACCTCCATTCGCGCTTAAGAGGACAGTGAAATGCATAGGTTTCGGCCAAAGGAGAATAAAGACAGGCTTTTCATCTCTACATGTGAAAGCTACGTGCTTGTTAGACCAATTAATCGCTTACCTTTTACACCAGACACCACACTGTAGAATTCTCCTTTGGCCCGAAGCCCATACATTTCCCTGTCCTCTTAACCGCGAATGGAGGTCTTTGACATAATTTTTGTTGCGTGTGCTCGCGCACACCGGCGGCTGCTGGCTCGTGGAAAGAACGTGCGCCACTTATTATGGACACTAAATTCCTTGGTTCAGTATTTCTTTAATGTGAACCACAAAATAATGATTACCCGAGTGCAGGTAGACTGCAATGTAAATGATGTTGTAGATGATTTAAGATGGCTATCTACAGCTCCACACACCTGAAGTGCCTGTCAAAATGCCAACGGCGCGCTATGTGTACAGAAATCGATAATACTATGCAAGGCCCCGAAATGGCGGCAAGGATATAGATGAGTTTGAGCGCTGTGGTTCGGAGCTTAAGAGTTTCGGTACCCTGGAAACCGATTCAGTGAATCTAGTTCGGTCCATGTGTCGTAGCTTGATTACGGAAGCGTTTTGTACACGCTCTCTCTCTCGAAAGAAAGGGGTCAATGGTCATTAGATCTTATCAAAATAAAGAAATATGTGGATACATAGTGGCCGTAAAATAAAATAAAGAGTAGCTGCTGAGGACGTATGGCTTTTATACAGTAATTTAAATTTATATTATTTATTTTGGGCCCTGGAGATGGGGACACAACTGAAAGGCAAATGGCCCATACCAAATGGCCTGCAGACACATACTCTTTGAAGTAAAAAAACAAAACGAAGAAGAAAAACACATAGTCGATGACGATTATAAGCTTTTTGACTTGAAGGGCTTGATGCATTTGGTATGATGATGATGGCTGGATGAAGAGCGTTAGGCCTAACAGCGTTCTTCGCGGCGGTGGTCTTTGCGGGGCCGCCAAGGGATGCTGACATCAAGCAGGGCGGTCTCGAGTGCCTGGCGCGGGCTCCCTGCGTGCCCCGCTTGCAGACGGACAGGCCGATAATAATTCGGAGACACATTTCTTTTTACACACTAGCAGCAGCCACAAAAAATGTAACAATTGTAGGAAATCACAATATACAGGGTGAAACAAGGAGACGGCAGGCTCTTTAAATCGACCGGAAAATTCGGTCGATCGTTGCCCATCATCTGCGGGCAACGCTGCTTTGTGCAGCGTTGCCCACAGATGGTGCATTTTTTCGTAAAATTTGCAAAGAACGAACTTACCTGAGAAAAAGTAAAGAAAGAAAAAGGCTTAGCTCCTATGGAAACGCAGTGACGCCACCGGTCTGCAAACAACACGGCGCCGTTTCGCACGGGAGACAAGAGATGGCGCAAGCGGTCGCGACGCCAACTGCCGCCAACGAACGAGCAGACGACGCCGAGAGCCATCGTGTTTAGCAGACAAGGAACTGCAGTTCCTTGTTGTTACCGCGCCTATTTTTGTTTCTACGACTGTCGCCGCCTGCGGAACGCGAGCCGCTTTTGAGTCGAAAGGATCGTCTGCTAAAGTGCCGGCTCTCGGCGCCGTATGCTCGTTCGTTGGCGGCGTTCGTTGCGCCATCTCTTGTCTCCCGTGCGAAACGGCGCCGTGTTGTTTGAAGACCGGTGGCGTCGCTGCGTTTCCATAGGAGCTAAGCCTTTTTCTTTCTTTACTTTTTCCTCAGGTAAATTCGTTCTTTGCAAATTTTACGAAAAAAATGCACCAGCTGTGGGCAACGCTGCACAAAATCGTAGCGCGATAGGTTAAGAAACCGAATTTCCCGGTCGATTTAAAGAGCCTGCCGTCTCCTTGTTTCACCCGGTATTCTTTATTTGTCATTCCACTTTTTTACTTGCACCCAACAAATAATATTTTATTCTTCAGCAAACAATTTTATTGGCAACGTGCGTGACCAAAATTGTGGCTCCGATTGGAAATTCACGGTTGGCCAAACGCTCACAATGACAACTCGAGTAGGATAATTTCTGCTCTCATCGGCGGAAATAACAGCAATGTCAGACTGTCAGCCTTGACGGTGTTTGTCAAGAAGCTTAAGTCCAGACGCAGCCGATGTGACGAGCGCGAGCTCCGCGCTTTCAGCGTCCTTGCCAAGCACGCCCTAATGCAACCAATGTTCAGGGCCATATGCTCGCGTTTGTTACATCGGCTGAGTCTGGACTTAAACTGAAAATACGTATAGGCTTCCACCGCACTTCTTACGCACCATCGAACGTGTCGTTCGCTACTTGTAATCTCGGTCGCTACTTCAGAGAGGACCCTTACTGAAAAAACCCAGTTTAAATCTGACTGATTATGGAACAAAAAATCTAACTGGATTTTTTGCTGGAAATCTTAAATCTAGCTTGCAAACAATTGTCTCCAAACTGGATTTCAGGTTTTCAGCATAACATCTAACTACATTTTGTGTTTCATAATCCAGTTTATACTGTTTTTTTTTCTGGTAGGGAGGGCGTCACCAATCCGTCTCCTCGCCAATAGAAAGTATCCACTGATGGCCATAGCTGTGTGCACGAACGCGTGCTGATGGCGAGCTTCCACAGGTCTTTTGCAACCTGAATTTTCGCACCATCTTGGCTGCCGGTCTTCGGAGCCTATTAATGTGAGCTTGATTAGACCATGCGCTCTAAACAGTGCCCTCGAATATGGCGTCGATTGAATACCCTCCATACATGTTGAAGAAATAACTCTCGTAAACGAGATCAGAGCGCACACGTTTTAACGTAAAAGCTTCTTGAAAACGGCATCAATTGCTGCAGACATGCCGCGAGGCACCCATTCCAAGCAGCTGAAATGATATACTCCATTATTTATTTGAAAGTCTTAAATCCACCTTTTCAGAAATTATGGTTCCAGAGTTTCTGGTATGAAAACATGTGTTCGCGTTTCCAAGGATTCACCAGCGACCAAGGCATGCTTTCAAGCGAGATATCCTGAGATCGCTCGTGGTGTGGGCGCGCGTTCTCTGCCCACAAATCTCAATTCGATTATTTCCTAGAAAGGTGGATTGAAAACAAAACTGGGAATCATAAAAGATGTTCACTTAAATGCCGCTTTCCCAAGGATAACAAAAGGACATGTCTTTATCTTTAAGCCGCAGTTCTTGCAGCCGGCAACGTAACATACAGGCTTCTCCATCACCACACTTTCGTAGCACCAACTTCAACCTCTCCTGCAATCGTTGCCGAAACACTGTATGCACACTGCGCCTGGACAAAAGATAACCCAATCAAAGTTGAATTCGAAGCAACGGTGAGGGCAGGGCCAATACCAATACTATTGGCTTGGCCCTGCCTGTCGATCGGGGAAGCCTAGTGGGAAGCCCATTCCGACAGCGCGTTGGCGCGGACTGCGCATGCGTTGACGGACGCATACGTACACACCGCAAGGGGGATATGGCGCTGTAGGCTCTCTGTCAAGAGTGCAAAGGAGCAGAGTGGAATGTATTCCACTAATGGAGCATTTCGTTCCCGTGGTTCTGGTGTGAAAAAAATGTTCACGTTCAACTGATTCACGAGCAGCTATGACAAGCTAGACGCCCGTGCCAACACTCGAAGTGTGCACGTGCTTTGTTTCCCGAAATTCCTGAAACTGCGCGATTTCCAAAAATGGTGTCTAAAGGGAGGCGTGCATGTCTGGTTCGGATATCTGCTCGAGGTACCGACCTACCATCGACTTGCAGGAGTTCCGCGTACCCTGTGACAGGGGCCGGACGGTCTGGCACGGGGATGCTGTCATGGCGGTGAAGATCGCGTGGGTTTTGAGCCAGCTGAAACAATGCTGAGGATACCGGGCTGATGGGAGTTGGAAGCTCTGGTTGAGCCGGTGGCTGTGCCGAAAACTGGCGTAGGTTTGCAGCAGTTGTGGATCTGATTTTGTCGACCCTAGTCGACTTGCGCGCTTTGGGTTGGGTTCCGAAGCTTCAGAAGGAAACGTCTTTCCTTGTCGCAACCAAGCACGGGCTGTCCGTAAAAGCTGATATCAGAACTAGTTCAATATCTTATTATATTTTTCATTCTAGACCAAAAATTGGCTAGAACAGGGTGCCCTGTACCTCGTGCTGCTTTACTAGTAGCTTTACCGCTGCCATGCGGCTCTGGTGATAATAATTCGTATACACATCTCTCATCAGCGCTCTACCAGTCCTCTTTCCCATTTTCACAAACAACACATCAAAATTCACATCCCCCATAGTTTCCCCCCTCCTACTCCAAAATGCTTCAACGCCCGGTCACCCCCCCCTCCCCCTTTTTAAGCAGAGTTTAAGTCAGAGCATACAATCATTCCCCGTCTTGAACATGCAGTTCAACTACTGACAAGTAAAGCAGTTAGCTCTTAATGAATAAAGAAGCGGCCATTCGGGACCAAGCAAGCCTAGAAAAAGCACCTGAAACAAGAGCTCACACGCACTGATGTTATAGTGGAATAGCTTGTAGCCAATATGCAAATGATAGCTGACGTGCAAGAATCCACACGTTCCAACACTGAGAAACACACCTTTCAAGCACCATCGTAATCTCTCAGCCTCCAATCAACCACTCAGAATACGGCAATGGCACTACCAAGGTCTCCGCAAGAAGAAAAGCCCTCTTCAAGAATTCATCCATAAATAGACAGACAAACCAGACGTTATCCTAATTCAAGAATTGAAAGGCCCAATTACCCTACCTGGATACGAACGCCTCATGCAAGTCTGTATCACCAAAATACGTAAAAAAGCTCCACAGCGGCTCGCATCCCAAATAGCACCATTTTGTACGTAGCTAAGCACATCTCAGCTATCCAGAAAAATACCACCCTCCTCAACAACTCAGCTTAAGGGCACGTCACGGTACAATGTCGCCTAAGCACTCTGAATGTTATCATTGTCAGTGCGTACTGGACCCCGGGACTGGATCGGTCATCACTGGGATGGTTAGACACAGCAACATAAGCACATTAACATCATCATAGCTGTAACTTCAATACCAATTACAAATCTTGTGGTTATCAGTATACCACCAAGGAGGGGATGCGGCTCGATCGCATGACCCAATACAACACATATACTGTGTACATTCCTCAACGACACATCATACCCCATGAGGCAGGGCAACATCATCGAGCGGGGCACTAAAACAGACTTCAGGTGGCACCGTGGCGTTAGGAACGACGCGTGGATCAATCTTCACAAACATCTAGGCAGTGATCATCACGTCATCAAAATCGCTGTAGCTATTCCTCACACCAGAACCCATCCCGTTCATTCAGTTCTTAAAACACAATTCACCGACTGGCACCGATTCCGGTCAGATCTAGACAAAGTACACGGTCCTCCGAACCTAGAGTCCTAGTTAAACTTCATTCGTGAAAAAAAGAAAAGAAAAATAAACTAACGCTATTTTGCGCACCCTAGAACACCCCGACATGGTCTCTCATTATCTTAAATTATGAATTAAACAATACAGACTGGTCCAAAAATAGAGAGAAAAAAAGAGAAAATAGAAGCTTTCGCAGGGATATCCAACAAATTACTCTAGAGGCCAAAGAATACGCGCAAAAACTGTATACCGAAAATTGTGTTGAAACGTGTGACAAAATAAACGGTGAACGCAACGCCCCTAAAGTTTGGAACACCTTGCGCGCACTTCTTGGTCAGGGGTATACACGACTCACCATGGACAAAATCATGGTGCATTCTGACGACGAAAGAACCGACAGCAGATGAAACTCATCAAACATTCTGTCATATCAGCCGAATTAAGAAGCCGCTTTCCGATGATCCACGTCAATCACTCAACGGAAGCACGACAGGGATCAGCAGCCACTTTACGTTCGGTGAGTTAAATGCGGCACTCTTCTCTCTTAAACGAAACACAACACCAGGTAAAGACGGTATCACTTACACTGCGCTCCCCAACTGGTCACTCCCACAGGTACAGAAACTACTCGAACACATCAACAACATACGGGAATCCGGTGTAATTCCTCCAGAATGGAAAAATGCAGTGATCATCTTCATTCATAAACGCGTCAAACCCTCTAACGGTTTTACCAACCTACAGTGTGCTCCAATGTTAAACATAACGCGGGCGCGGTGGCCAGAGAGACTGCATGCGTCACCTGCCGGCTCACTCTGGCAGCTTATGCCGCTGTTGTTTTCTGGAGTTACACTCCCAGCTCCGAAACACCCCCCGATGCGTGACTCGGCGAAAAAAGAAAAAACAGGTAGCTCTTGGATTTTGTTTTTTATTGTTTAAAGAAGGGGGGGTGGACTTTAGCAGAGAAACTGCCAGGTCACTGAGATGCCGTAGTGAGACTAAAATAAAAACAACAAAACAAACAAGTAAAAATTTAAAGCCTGGGTGATAAAGAAAGAAACGAGGAGGTCATGCGATAATTGTATCGGGGAGTGGCGACAATCGCAAGGAGAGGCGCCTTATTCTCGGCCGCATCATTGATTTAATCGCTAGACAGCTCTGATATCAGTTTCGGCCACCGCTCCCGCGTTATGTTTAACAGTTGAGCACACTGTAAGTACGTCCCATCTCGCTTACATCATGTATCGGCAGATTGATGGAGCGCATGGCCTTCAACCGCCTCAACTGGCACAAAGAAAGTAGGGATGCCCTTCTCTGCACAATGACTGGCTTCGGACCACACGTCAACACTCAACATTATGCTCCGAATCTTGAAGGGCGTGTAACAAGATCATAGCCTAGTTCAGACCCAAACAATTGCTGGTGTGAACTTACAAAAGCTTTTAATAGAGTACAACACTCAGGGATAATCATTAACTTTCTAATCTTACCAGCGGGCGCCCGTCTCTACAACTCTATGAACGCGTTTCTAACTGGTCGCTCTATACGAATTCAAATCAATGTAAAACTTTTGACGCCCCTTCCGGTAATTATCGAAGTCCCCGAGGGGTTCACTATCTGATCCACTCCCTTTAATATTGCTCTACTCCCCTTATTCACCAATCTGAGATCTATTACATGCCTCCAACACGTTTACGCAGATGATTTTAGTATATGGTGTTGCAAAGGGTCACTTAGACAACAGAAGCACACCTTTCAGTCAGGCTTAGATACCATTCAGAACTATGTGAGCAGCATGGGCTTGAAAGGCTCCCCCACCAGAACTCAATTCATCGCAGATGAGAATAAAACCTGCCGTAGTAGCGCAAGACAAGCGTGACAGCATTAAGCTTGAGATAGACCACACTCCTACCCATCGCCACACTCAAATTCGAATACTCGAACACCTCCTGTAAAAAGATGGAAAAGGCTCATGTATAGATGGAAACAATACTCTACCAAACCATCAAATTTATCACATGCTATGTAGAGTAACGCGCAGACAGAGATGACTAAAAGAACAGGAGGGTCGCAGGATAATGATGGCCATTGTCTACTCCCGTGTACTCTATCAGCGTTCCTATCAATTCCTCATGAAACCTCTACTCTTTACGTCAGTCATACACACTGCAGCGCAAAGGACAATGACAAGTAAAATACGTAAAGAGGACAAGCGCTGAACTCAAACTGACGTTTAATGGAAAGGTTGTGAAGGAGAAGAAAAGTGTTATTGTTATTTTAAATTTCAAAAAGTTCATTTTAGTTTTCCACGTCCAGAAACAGCGCTCCCTAAATACACCATACTAGCCCTAGGTGTACTCAGATTTTCCAACAACGACCAAATGGCCTCAACTGGCCTTTTCAGCACACTTGATGAACGGATCACATATATTTTCACCGAAACACAAATCGCAAGACTTCTATCATCTCCACAAGAATAGAAGATTCTCAGGCATCAAAAGCAAAACAGAAAAACCTTACGCAATTTTACTCTCCCCCTCCTCCTGCATCTTGGGTCTCGCTGCCCAGAATCACGGTCAGGCCCATACCTCAACATATGCACCCGGACAAATACGATGCTTTCCGCACACTAGTCGAACGGATAAACAGCGAGACATCCCAACCAAATTCCACCTACTACAACACAGATGCCAGTCACGGTCACAGTAGAAGCCTAGCGGACGTAGTCGGACCCAACTACAAGCGTATTAATACACACCTGAAGTACCCACCCCCACCGGTGGAAAGACCTTAACATTTCTTGAAACAATCACTCGACCTCACCATTTTAATCGGAACATTTTTATTCGTATAGATAATCAGGGAGCACGCCGTATGTGTCGCGACAATAATCTACTCTGACCCATTCACAGCGTACTACATTGTCACCTTGACAATCAGCCCTCCCTCCATGTTACACTGCAATGGATTCCGAGATATCACGCCTGGGAGGAACACAACTGAACTCACAAGCTCCTCCGCGTAGCTACTTTTCCGGTTCCTCCGTGCCTATGGCCGTCCGAATAAAATCGAAGGGAACGCAAAAAACTCTTACCCAATAAACGTATGTACATCCCTCAAAAGAACTCAGCGTCAGAGCAGCCACTCTTGCCACTCTCCCAGACTTCAGACTAACTCGGTAATACAGGGCCTACCCGGACGCCCCAAATTCCATCACTATTACAAATACTCATCCTTAGAGCACTGCCAATGCCACTACTCCCACATTCGACCCCCGTTCGATGCACCCTCCCTTGTCTACCCCCCGATATCCCCCCCCCCCCACATGGACGGAGTGGCTCGCACCACCACCCGATGCGACCCCTAGTGCCCTACCGGCCATCATTCAGCACGCGAAAAACGTGTTGGGTGACTACTGGTGGTTGACCACTACTGAGCGCCGGACCCTGGAGTATGAAGAAATATTTTTTCTCTCTTTATTAGTTCGTTTTTATACAGTGTCAGGTTTGGCCAGACCGCCTTACGCTGTATCAACACGGACGTCAAAATCGGTTTTTGTTTAGGCCATAATGCGAAGAAGCGAATTACACCCGCACACTCAATTCAAGCCTACTAGGCCGAACCAGAGGCAATGAGCACACCTCCCCCTCCATCCTGCCCCAACTGGCACAACAGCGGCTGCGTCACGGAATTACCTTTAAACAAAGAATGCGTTACATGGCTGGCACCTTATCATATCTGGCTAGATGCCCGGGACGAAGGGCGACAGACCGACTGCCAGCCGAACCTCTTCCTCGAGTACATCCGTGTTACTCCCAGCGGGGGTAAAACATGACTTGTTCATATATACAGCGACGCTCCACTCTGTGAAACGATCGCGCTCCAGGTCCCCCCCCCCCCCAAAAAAAAAAAAAGAAAGCAATAAGGAGCGCCAAAAATCAAATAGATAAAAATTAATATACGTAGCCGTGTTCGGTATGCGCGCTGCTCCACTCGGTGCTTTAGAGTGCCTAGATTAAAGAGAAGGAGCAACTGAAACTATGGAGCTCAAGTTAGTCTGCTTCTTGCACAGGGGTTGCGATGATGACGGAACGTCAAGCTCTTATTGGTTGATTGAGAAAAAAATAGTGGGTAGATCTAAAGGCATCCAGCATTAAGGTTTACACAGTATATATCCTTCAATCATATCTAATCAGGACTCGGCGTCGTTCTGACGTCACCGCAACTTCTGCGCTTGAAGCAGACGACTTGCTTTTCGCATAGAGAGAGTTTTCAACAAAAAAGTTGGGGCGCAAACCAGATGGTGAAGGTTTAACATAATTTTTAAAAAAACCTCGAGACTGGGGAAAATACGAAGGTCAACACAACACACAGAGTCTCAAACACAGCTGAATTTTATTCCACATAAGTTTGTGTTTATATAGGGTTCTACTGGCCCCACAAACCAAGAGAAAAGAGAAGGAAAGTGAGAACACTCCTCAGACAAACATGTTTTCAATCTCATGGCGGGTGCCCCCGAACATCAATGGCAAACGTATACCAACCCTTACAAAATTTTGTAATGAATTTCATTTGAATGTTTATGGAGTCTACTCATCGTATCTTTTAGAGTCTCAATAGAAATGCAAATGAGTTTTGTAACGAATCCGTAAGGAGTTTACGAAAACTATTGGCCACCGCGTTCGAATTGAAGTTTCGACAAAGCTACCGCATAAAGTTTCTAATATATTTCATATGAATATAATTTGAAAGTCTATTGACACCGTTTGGAGTCTGTGATGAAAAATAATTGATTTTTTGTAACGAGTCCCTAAGGAGTTTACGAAAACTATTGGCCACTACGTTTCAATTAAGGTTGTTCCGTGCCGCCTCATAAGAATTTCTAATACATTTCATTTAAAAGTCTTGATACACTGGTTTGAGCTTCTGTTGAAAATCAAATGGTGTTTTCTACCGCGTTGTAATTGAGGTTTTCATGGGCCATCTCATTAGGTATATTCCGACGAGTCGGAATATACTTAATGAGATGGCCCATCAAAACCTCAATTGCAACGCGGTAGAAAAAAACATTTGATTTTCAACAGACTCAAAGCAGTGTATCTAGACTTTCAAATGAAATGTATTAGAAATTATACTCCTAGCATAGGTTTCTAGATAGAGAGCTCTAAGAGGGAAGACGGCAATAGGTTGCATGACATGAGGTCCGGATGTAACTGCTGTTTTGAGGGAAGGGGAAAGTGAGTGCAAGTGTCACTTATATGTATGCCTATATACGCATGCAGGGTTCAGAAAATGCCTGCATAAAACCGTGGGAAGGAGTAATAACTAGTTTATTAAAAATGCGAAATTCGAGTATATGGTACACTGCCTTCGTGTCCATGGGGGACCTTGTACTGCCTTCGTGTCCACGGGAGTACAGCTAACCTATAAAGAAAAAAGATGCACAGTGACACATTGATCTGCTTATCTAAACTTCAATGTCCAAGGCTCCGAGCAAGGTATCCTGTTCACAGAGCAGCACTACCTCAGCGCTGAATCAGTATTACAAACCAAGACATCAGTCCTTTGTATGAAAGTAGGCAACTCAGAACACACGATACAAGCCATGGAAGTAGCAGTGACTCGTTGCCTTAACAGGGCTGAGTTAGCGCTGCACTGTATGTGTGAACCAGCCTTAAATGCGGAAAGTCACATTTAAAATTCCTACATTTTTGCTCACCCAGGCACTTAATTTACACACTACCTTGATAGTTTAATAAGTGCCACTGATAACATTGTCAGGGGCACCATGGTGCAAAATAATATTTTGCCCCCGAGTCTGCGAGAATCAATCTCTCACTGTTTTTGCCGCCGCATTGCAGTCTTTTATTTTGGCTTTTGACAAGGTCTACCAAAGATAAGCAACCAGATGTTGTCGCTTATGAAGTTTACCAAATTTGAACATAGAGAAGCTATGACTTATAAGCATCTCGAAGAATTAATATGGCAATTCGGGCCAATTGGTTCATGATCGTAGACAAGCGCCGCAAAAAACACATGGACAATAAGTGGTGGTAAACACTGGCGCCAGTCTTTTATGTCCACTCCTTGTCCCCGTGTATTTTTTGTGTGTGTTTGTTTACTATCTTGAAGTATTTTTAATCACACCGGACAGGAAGGAAACGGTAATAGAGTTCTATGTGGATCATAAAGCTATGCTCCAAATGGGTGTGTGTCAACTGCAGCATTCACAATCGATGCAATACACAAAGTTTGAATTATTGGGAGGATCGAGACATCAGAGGCCGAATTCAAAAAGCAAAACTTACGATAAAAAATTGCGTATGATAAAACCCGAGAAGAAATCTGTATTAACGAAACATAATTGTCGCAACCTTTGTGTGACTTACAACGCAATATTACGACATCATCCAAAGTGTCTTACAAACTTCTTAGGGCAAACATAACGGCACGTCACTTGGCTATTTCGCCGCGACCAGCAATGAAGTTTGAAGCTTGGGCAAGGGGCATGTGTTTTGCGCACTGTTCGCATGCATTCCTACTTGAAGCAGCACAAGGACAACGCTAAACTACACACGGAGGATTCAGCCGACGAGTCTGCCGAGCAGTTCATCCTGCCCGTTAGAGTTAACGAGGTGCAGGACGGCGAGACGCGCCAATGAATCAATGAAAGAAAATGCCCACACAAATCTTCAGTGCACCCAAATGGATCCTTCACCTATGAATGGCATGAACCTGATTTGGTGATCACTAGTGCCACCTCGTACTTCAGATGTGATTTTCGAAGCGGTTGGCAGCTGTACGATTCTACCACACGAAAAGGCACAATCCTGGCTGGATGTGCCTTTTTAATGCGAAAGCATTATATGTCTATGCAGCGGAAAATCCGGCGTCCGGTGGCGTTAACCGAGTGGTACCGAATGCCACGGAGGAATAAAAGAAAGAATAAAATGTGCTTTCACAGCTGAGATTCGAACCCGGTGCTGCTGCGTGAGAGCCGGGCATGCTAGCTGCTGTGCTATCTTTTTTTTTTTCTTTATTACCTGGCTTTGGCATGACACAACACATAGCTTCACCTTATACAAGGTTCCGTTGACACATACACATGCTATGCCGTCGGCCAATCTTTGACCGACGTTGTCAATTTAAAATTCTCGCAATGTTGCCAGAGGTTCTATCCTCGGTAACCATTCAGGTACACTGCCTTGTGACTTGACACCCTCAACGTAAGCCGATATGCTTTCACGAAAATACAGCCTCGCCGGCCGGGCGTCCTCATCGTTATGAAGCCTCGCCGTGCGGGAAAGCCATAAACTGTGGAGGCCTATTAACATTATCAGATCAAAAGGCCCCCATCATCACTCTCTGTTGCAAGGAAGCGGATGCCATGTGGGTCTAAGGGGAGATCTTTGCGGATGGTTCGCTGGAGCACATCCCAAAAGTACACCCCTCCCAGCAATGCAAGAAAACGTGCTCAACCGTTTCTGGTAACTTGCATGTATAACACATCGTTCCCCACGGGACAAACATCCCCCTTTCTTCTAAATATGTTCTAACCGACAACGTTCCCGTGTGGAGTTTAAAAAAGAATGTCTTGACTCCCGGCTTGACTGGCATCCGCTTCACTCGTTTCAGGACATCTTGGCCAGGGCCATCACGGTATATAGATCTATAGAGTGGTACAGGAAAGACGCTGTCTCTTATATCCTTATACAGTTTTTTCCGCGACACACTACTTAAGTATTCTATAGAAAAACGTGCCAGCAAAAACCGAACCGCGGATACTATTTCTTTGAAAAAACCATGAACGCCACAGGACATGCTCTCGGTAGATACAATTAACTCAGGTAGCGCACGCGCCAACCTCAGTTGACACGCGGCTCGCAGGAATGGGTCACTGGTGTCGCGTAGAAACAAAAACCTGTTCACCAACTGACGGACAAAAAGGTGAGTCAAACCAAGTCCACCATCACGGACTCGCCTGAAGAGATTATCCCTGGCACATCTCTCCCAGGTTGACCCCCAAATAAAAACAGCAAAAACTCGATGTATTTTTTGAACATTAACTCTTGAGCAATGCAACACTTGCATAACAAACCAAATTTTTGACACCAAAAATAAGTTGCACACTGTGGCCCTCGCAAACATAGAGAGACTCACCCCTTTCCACTTTTCCGTTTTCCTACGAGTTTCTTGCGTCTGCGCCTGCCAGTACTGCTCGCTGTTCTTATAGGAGTCCAGCGGTGCTCCCAGGTACTGGACTGGGGTTGTTACCCAGCTGACATTTGCTAGAGTGCTTGGGGTTGATGGCCAGTTGCCATGCCAGAACCCCAGACATTTTCCCCAATTTACATGACTCCCCGTGGCTGCAGAGAAAACTTTAACTTCCCCAACTGCACGTTCAACACTCTCTATGTCTGCGCAAAACACAGCAACGTCGTCTGCGTAGGCCAGAAGCTTAACTTCTGACCCGCACAGTTGAAAGCCCTTGACTCCTTCACATTGAATGATCCTTAAACATAATGCTTCTATATAGATACAAAACAAAAGCGGACTGAGGGGGCAGCCCTGGCGCACCGAACGTCTCACTTTAACGGGAGCCCCCAGGTTCTTATTTACAATTAATCTCGTTGTACAATTCTGGTACGCCATAGCCACACTATCCCGAATTACGGCTCCGATGCTGTGCTATCTCAGTTGTTTCGGAATGCGGCATTACTCTCCCCTCAAAAAGAAGCTTGTCCCATTACAGCAAAAGGTGGCGTCAACGTTGATGTGCCCGAAAGATGGGCATAAAAATATGTCAATGACATCACACTTCACGTGACGACATGACGTACCATGATGTGCGACGCCATATGATGTAACGTAAAAAATATTACAGGGGCACTTAGGTATTGCTACGTCGATTGAATGCGAAAGCATTGCCATTACTAACAATAGAGGAAAAAAAGGAAGTGTCGTTAGGAATGGCAATGCTTTCGCTTTCAATCCACAAGGGAATACGCAAGTGCCCCTGTAATCTTTTGTGTGGATTAGATTTCAATTAAACGCCGTACGGTGCAGTATATCCACAATTAAGTTGTTGCTAGTCGTGAGGCTTAATGTTTTGCACCAACAATACCGTAGAGTTTTTCCTCGGTTGCGACGAAGCGCCACTGCGCTACGAACTTGCTAGAAAGTTCTGCATATGCGACTGCTTTCTTCTAGGAAACCTATGGTGACCTGCCACTCACTTTTGGCCAAAGAACACTGAAAATACCAGATGTGAAAACAGCCATAACAAGCATCAAAGAAATCAAGATGGGGGTCATAGCATTAGCTTCCCAATGCGGCGAGACTAGCACAGGATTCTGTTACTCGCCGTTTATAAGACAGGAGTCGACTTTTTCCGGTCTGATATTGAAAACAAAGTTTGGTCCGGTTAATTTTGTAGCAGAAGGCCCGTGCTTTCCCGTTCGTGGGGTGATTTTCTCGGTTCAAAATATGATGCAGAGTCCTTCCCATAAAAATGGATGGGTGCTCGCTGGGACTCTTCGAAATGATTAAATTAACCGAGGTTGCGCTATACTCTGTTGCAACTCTAGAATAGCAGAAGCCCCTCCCACAAAGCCTTTCACTCTTTTAAAAAGCAAATACTAGAGAGGAGGAGAGCCGAGAGGAAAACGCCAATCATGGCGAGCAAAGGGAATTGTGGAAGAGGCTTCTGCTTTCTATAGTTGCAACGGACTATAACAAAAGTTTACAGTACCATGAAAAACAAAAAGACGAAGCATGCAGAGAAATTCGCAGGACTCAAGTGTAGCAGGGACAGAATAGAAAAACTGCAGCCGCAGTATTTACCCTTTAAATTTGCCTCGACAGCCCAGCAGAGACGATATGCTGGTCGTCAGCGCCTGGAAGGCCACCCTTGTACTCGGAGCACATGTAGCCTGAAACAAACAAGAAACAAAAATTAAATGCATGAACAATCCGCACATGCTGGTATTTTGCTTCATTGGCCGCTTCAGAGAAAGCAAGCATGCACACTGTTGTCCAACCATGTCGACTGCTTGTCGAAACTTCCTGCCGCCATGATTAATAATAATAATAATAAATCTTTATTTTGTTTCATCACTGAAACGGGGGACCAAGACAAAAAGCTGCTGCAGCAGCTTGACGGAGGTCCTGGCCCCCTTTACAGCAGGCGATTCCTAAGCAATTTCAAAAACAAACAAAATAGCTACATTGAGAGAAAGGCCACTATTTTAAATGTACAGACCACAGATCAAACAGAAAAAAAGAGAAAAAATGAAATTAATACATTCATTGTGGTATACAATGGTACAGTGATCCGTATGCCTTAGCGGTACCTAAGAAAACAACCCTAAAATAATGCTCGTACCTCTGCCAGCGTCATTGCATCAACATCAACACCTTTTAAAAATAATTCATTTAATAAAGTAGTTAATTGGTAATTTAGCGTGTGGTTATAGTATAATGTATGTGATGGTGAAACAAACCATTTTTCTTTAGGGCGGAGTTGATATGAGGAAGTGAAAAGGACTAGGTTACATATATCCTCAAAAACTTTATTTTTAAACTGCGTAGACTTCTTGTACGCCACAAGAAGTCGGGACCTGTAAATATTTGAAATTGGTTTTATATTAAACAATGAGAACAAGTGTTCAGTGTGATCATAGTATGAAACATTGGCAATAGCACGCACAGCTTTCTTTTGTAAAATATGTAGTTTATTTATATTTGTTTTTGTTGTATTTCCCCAAACTAGATGACAATAATTAAGTTGGGAATATACCAAAGCATTGTAAAGTTGGAGTTTAACACAACGAGGTAACAATGATTTAAACTTGGTTAGCAACCCCACTGTTTTCGACAGTTTAGACGAAAGATGATCAACATGTTTATTCCAAGACATACTATTTGTAAACCAAACGCCCAAAGTCTTAATAGTGTCGACAAATTCAATTTCTTCGTTGTTCAAAATCAGTGGGTTTGGGATCATAACTGTAACATGTTGACTTTTAAATAAAATGGCTTTGGTTTTTTGCGAATTTAACTTAAGGTGATTATCTTTTTGTCCATTTTTCTACACGATCAAGAACGCTATTACATTTAGTTACTAGAGTACGGATATCTTTATCGGAAAAGAAGATGCTAGTGTCATCAGCATATATAATAAACTCAACTTTAAGATCACGATTTACATTCACAATATCGTTAATATAAAGAATAAAAAGTAGGGGGCCTAAAATGCTGCCTTGGGGTACACCATTTGTTATTTTTGAAATATCAGATTTAAAGTTTAATATAGACACGAACTGGGTACGATTCTGTAAGTAAGATTGTAGCAAACTTAATGTTTTCCCACGAATGCCATAGTATTCTAATTTTGCTATCAGGACATTGTGATTTATTGTGTCGAAGGCCTTAGAGAAATCTAAATATATACCGATTGTTAATAAGTGATTATCTAGTGCTCTTAATATTATTTCTTTTTGTTTTAATAATGCTAACTCAGTGGAATAACTTTTACGGAAACCAAATTGAGAATTTGTAATTAAAAGGTATTTCTCAAGATGAGAGACAATTCTATTTGAAACTATTTTTTCGAGTGGCTTAGAAAATACTGGAAGTATAGAAATTGGTCTAAAATTGTTAATATTATTTAAATCACCACCTTTATGCAATACACTAACTTTGGCAATCTGCATTTTAATAGGAAACTCACCGGACTCAAGTGCAAGATTGAATATATAAGTTAGGTATGGTGCTAGGATATCTAGAACATACTTTGCTGGTTTTATTTGCATATTGTATGCATCAATACTTCTACTATTGTTTAGGCTCATAAATATATTATAGACTTCGGATACATCAGTGGGAAAAAGAAATATAGAATTAGGCAAGGGTGAAGGCATGCACTGAAGTGCATTATTTACAGTAGTAGTAGAAACAGGAGATGTGGTATGATTTACAAAATGGCTATTAAAAGCATTCACCATATCCGTCCCCGACATTATACAACCATTTATGTTTATTTCAACTGGCATAAAAACCTGTGGTTTGTAGTTAAGCAATGTTTTGAGTCTTTGCCACATAACGTCACTTTGACGTAAATCATCGATATTAAACATATTAATGTAATAGTCTTTCTTCGCTTGTCGCAGCTTGCTTGTTAGTTTGTTTCTATATTTCTTAAAAATATCAAGTTTCGAGTTTTCCCTAGATTTCAAGAACTGACCATATAAGTTGTTTTTTGTGCGAATCATAGTGAGAAGTTTTGGTGTAACCCAAGGTTTGCGAGAGTTTTTGGAGGGTTTTACGGTTTTAAATGGAAAATATTTGCCATATATTCGAATATATAAGTCCAAAAAAGAATTATAGGCATCATCTACCGATCGACTTTCAAAAATAACAGACCAATTTGTATGTTCAATTTCATAGCGGAAAGCATCTAACTGGTGTTGCGTGATAGGTTGGTATGTAATCGTCGAGCTAATGTAACGTTGTCTAAAGTGACGTTTTTCTACCGATATAAAAATTGGAAGGTGATCACTGATATCTGATGAAATGACGCCGGCAGAGAGTACGGAAAGTTCGTGGTTTGTAATGAACAAGTCAAGAAGAGAAGCTCTTGTACTAGTTACTCTTGTAGGGTTCTTGATTACATTAGAAAAACCAAAGGATTGAAACTGAGTTGTAAACGCAAATTGCAAGTTACTATCAGTAAACAAATCAATATTAAAGTCACCAGCGATGTAAGATCTATAGTTATGTTCATTTACAAATCCACAGAGCTCTTCAAAACATTGAATAAAAGGCGCAAAGGCAGCACTTGGGGGACGATAAACTACAGAAAATATAGTATCATTAACAAGAACAGTCAAAATTTCATACCATTCGGTGATTATTGAAAACTGCTCTAACAATTCGTACCTCATATCCTTCTTCAGTAACATAGCGACACCACCGCCTCTTTTTCCAGCTCTATCAACGCTGATATGATTGTAATCGGGCAAAATGAAATAATCTGCACTGCTTGTATACCACGTCTCGGAAAACATGATAACACTTAAGTGTGGTCCGAATTGATAAAACAGATTATGCAACTCATCATGCTTGTTTTTTATTGACCTAGTATTCATATGAAGAAACGTATCTGAGAAGGAATGCTTTTCTTCCAGAAAATCATGCAAGTCAAGGGGCGTAAAAAAGTTTTTAGACATAAAAAAAGGAAAAAGAAAAACAAAAACAAAAACTCATTTCCGTCTACGCAATCTTGGAAAGGTCGTCTTCACTGGTAATCAAAATGACGTCGCTAGTCTCATTTTTTCGCATGAAAATTCTGCTCTGGGACACCCAGGCAAATTTCCATCCCTTTTCCTTCTTACAGCGGATCGCTTTGCTCAGCAAGATTTTGTTTTCGAGACATAAATGTTCGTTTATATAAACTGGCACAGAAGTCTCAAAGCCAAGGTCAGCGCTCGTAAGCCTTCGTTTTTTCGTCTTTGTCAAGACTTCATCTCTGACACTACGTCGCACAAACTTTACAATCACATTTTGTACCCCTTGGGTTTTCGAAGGTACACGATGCACAACATCAATGTCAGCGGGGCACACCTGAACCCCTGCGCAACCAGCGAGCTTAGCGACAAGACTCTCAAGGTCTTCGTTTGGTGTTCTGTGGGAGTCCCTTGATTTCCAGATTATTTGTTCGACTATATTGCTTGAGGTCAAGAAGCTCCTTTTTCACCGTACAAAGCTCGTCAGCAAGCCGCTTGTTTTCAACTTTTAGAGCATCCTGTTCAGCTCTCAGTTCTTTAATTTCTTTGACGGCGGCAGCAAGGTCTTTTTTAAAATCCTCGAAATTTTTATTCATAAAGTCCATAGAGCGATTTACGCCCTCCAGTTCTGTCCCTAATTTTGTGTTCATGGTATTAATTTCATGGCTTAGTTTAGTGTTCATATCATCCAGTTTAGTAGAAACCTCGGCTAGGATCTTCACCACTTCCTTTACGGTTGAAGGTTGCTTTTCTGCCATGCTAACTACAAGCAACACAAACAAACAACAGCTGGGCGATCCAGACAACCACAAAATAATAAATTCAAAAACCAATCACTGTACCCACCTGCAAGTACAGAAGGTAGAAGATGAGACTTGGCAGAAGCACACGTGTCTGGATCGCCCGCTGTAATGGAGTAGACCACGCCGAGCACTTTCTTATATAGGCTCAAGTCCCGGAAAGACCGACGTCACCGGAAATGCGGCGAAGACTCGCACTCAAGAGTGCAAAAGCCACAGATGTAAAACGGGCAGATAGGACCACGGTGTTTGCTTGAAAAAAGGCGCCGTGATGACTTGCAGCTTGAAGGAAGCGTTGCGGCACAGCCGATAACTTTCACCGATCGCCGTTGCAAGGTCCAGATTCTGCAAGTACAGAAGGTAGAAGATGAGACTTGGCAGAAGCACACGTGTCTGGATCGCCCGCTTGCGCTATAAAAACACAATTACACACAACCCAGCTGGCACACTGAACGTTCAAACATTAAAGAAACTAGCTCATAAAACTCCAATGTAAGAGCTACACCTTGTGGACGCTACACAAAAGTATGTTCAGTCTAAACCTTGGTGCACTGCAAGGCTGCTTTACCTCGGCACCATGACAGAACAGCACACGACAAAACAGCACGCGACAAAACAGCACGGTCAAAACAGCACGCGTCAGAACAGCACAGCGTCAAAACAGCACGGCGACAAGACAGCACGCGTCAAAATAGCACGCGACAAAACAGCACAGCGTCAAAACTGCACAGCGACAGAAGAGCACGTGCCAAAACAGCAGGGCGTCAAAACAGCACAGCGACAGAACAGCACAGCGTCAAAAGGCACAGCGACAGAAGAGAACAGCGTCAAATTAGCACCACGACAAAACAGCGGTGTGAAAACAGGACATTAACAATATTGCTAAGGTTTGTCGGTTTCGGTTTTTATTATTTTGAAATTCGGCTTACGTTTTTCGGTTTTTATTCCAAACACAAGTTTTCGGTTTATTGCGGTGAATATTTGTAGACTCAAACTTCTCGGTTCTTTTTGGTTTATTGACTAAAACCAGTATATTGACGAAAATGCAATATTTAAGAGCGTTTGTTAGTAAACCAGGTACTGGTTTTCTTATTTGGTGCTGCCTGTGGCAGCCCACGCGACCTGTTCTGCAAGACGCAATTGGGCCCTTTCGTGATCTGACATTATCGTCATATGCCCGTATTTGTGCACAGGACGAACATGAGCTTCACTACCGCTTCGGTCGAAGAGGCAAATATCAAAATCCAGAAATTTGCAAGCATTTTAGTAGTGCGTATTTTCCCCATTTTCACGACTGCGAGAAGTGGTTAATTCGCGCCGATCACAGAAACGACAATAAAACAATCGGTTTTATGCCCTCCTCTAGTAGACGGAAGCTATGAGTGTTAAAACATGCGCGGCATTTACGGACGTTCTTGATTTTCATTGTTCAGTTCACGATTAAACACTCTTCTTTGAACGAAGAATTCGGCACACATATCTCTATCAGGTGAAAAACCCAGATTTCGTCCTGGAGACCCCCGTGGCCCAGGAGCTTTTGTTGAAAGTTGAACCGATCTCGGAGACAAGCTGAAAACTGCGAAAGGAAGGGGTCATACGGTCAATAATAAGTCACATCCCCCTACCCCCCCCCCCCTTCTTCACACCCACCCGTCCAAACGCCCTCGAAAGTACTGACCTTTTTCGGTTAAAACCGAATTTTGCAAAATGAATTCGAGGTACTTTTACCGGTGTAATTCGGTTTAAGCAGAAAATGTTGAATACTAAATAAAATGTATGGAGTTAAAAATGCATGTATCAAAGAAGGCACTGTAGAGGAATGGTGGGTCTAGGCTGGTCCGTATTCTGGCTATTTCTAGAGCAGATCTGCTAATTTTGACGCGCAAGTTTGCTGGTGATGTCGTCTACAATATATGAATCAATCCCACGGTAATGTGCTGTCGTTAGTTGTTATAAGAAAAACAGAAAGCGTTGCGGCAACGGTGTGCTTAACGGCAACAGCATTGATGCTGTGGCATGTTTCTGCTTCACCGGTTTCCACTCGATCGAGGCCTTCGTCGGCAATAATCTGGGAATTTAACTCAAAACAACTTCTCGCCTGCCAGCTACAGCTTGCCGCGTGTTTCCGGGACATTTTATTCGCGGCGAATGAACCCCGCAGAGTCTGTGCCCATGGTGCACCTTGAATGCGCTCGTCATTAAAGAAACCTTATCTTACCGGTAATTGGCGTATCTCACGCTTTTTATTTATTTATTTTTGGGGGGGCGGGGGGGGGGCGTTTTACGCTAGATTGGTAATTACGAAACGACGAGAACAACGGAACCTCACCTGACCGCCGCAAACCAGACGGTTCATAACTTGAATTTATCGATTTCTTTTTCCCAATAGCTTTTCCTTTTTCGCTGGTTCTACAAAGAAGACCAGATAACGCGGCCAACATCGCCGCGAAGAAATCACCTGTAACTACCCAATCTCTTCAGAAATCAGCGCAGTTAAGTAGCAGTAACTTCTGGTAATTTTATTTGTTTTAGCAATCACACAGCAGCAGCTCTCGGCACACTGACTTGAGTGCGATCCCGTCGCCGCCAACGTACGTTTTTTTTATTTTTTATTTCTTCACTAGCTGTTAAATAATGCCACGCAATATCCAACCCTTTTGGTGGGGGGGGGGGGGAGTCTCCGGGTTGCAGAGTTTGGTAAGCACTGAAATAGGAAATGCATTCCTTTATAACATAGCGACAATAAATGAAAGGGTCAAGGAAGTTTGAAATTATTCGCGCGGAGAGAGGTGAAGCGCGCTCGCGAAGTTGCTACATGCGTGCTGTTTTGTCGCTGTGCCGTTTTGACGCCGTGCTGTTTTGGCACGTGCTATTTTGACGCGTGCTGTTTTGTCGCCGTGCTGTTTTGACGCGTGCTGTTTTGTCGCCGTGCTGTTTTGACGCGTGCTGTTTTGTCGCCGTGCTGTTTTGACGCTGTGCTGTTTTGACGCGTGCTGTTTTGACCGTGCTGTTTTGTCGCATGCTGTTTTGTCGTGTGCTGTTCTGTCGCGTTCCCTTTACCTCAGCCAGTTTGGAACATGTGGAGTTACACTCTTTTCAAGATATTGTGCCTGAAAGTTAAAGAGACAAATTAACTGGGTAAAACTTTTTTATTCGACACCCGGCCCAAATATTTAGGAAGTATACTAGTGGGTTAATTTCTAACTTACCATAATTATTTTTGGCATCCTGAAGGCGTCGCTTCAGGGTCCAGTTTTCATATTGGATCCACCTCAATCTCACAGCTGCAGCCACACTGAAATGTTTGCAAAGTTTCAGGGAGGGTAATTAGAAGTCTGCAGTTTCTCTCGAACACCGCTGTCACAAATTTCGTCTTTTTTGTCATTTTGTTCTGTTTAAGGGTGGTTCAGGGGAGGGAGGGAGGGCGGGAGGGAGAGGGTCAATTACAATCCTCGCACATGTTTACCTGAGCGGCAAAGGCATGAGTTCGGATGAGACTAATGCCGGCCGAGCTTCAAACCAATGGGAAGAGGAAGACGAGAAGAAGGAAGTGCGACTTGCAGTGTTTCAAGTTGACCAACCACGAACCCGTGACAACCGCAGAGGTCATTCAACACACGTCTCATACAGCTCAAACACTGTGTCAAACTGCATTTTGAGGTCACGCCCGCTTCCAATGGTGTATGAACAGGGGCATTCATTTCTTGGCATGCCTTGAAATGAATCGAAGTGATGCAAGCTGGGAACACACTGCTGCTGCTCCATTTGGGAATAACTGCGGCCCTCGGCTAGATCACATCACAGTGGCAAAATGAAAGAGAAAAAAAAGGCGAAAAGGAACAATTGCTTTATAAAAAATTCTAACAGAGAAATGTAAACCCAGTTAAATTTTAGAAAGTCAGGGGACAAAAGTTTGTCCTAACAATACCATCCAGTCCACTTCCATAACTTCAAAACAAAAGATGGCTATCCTCTTGAACCATTTTGACTGCAAAGGAATATTGGCTCTGCATGAACCGAATTCCAAGGAAGTCTAACTTCTGAAATGTAATGAAGTATGATCAATGTAATCAATTTAGAGTTGGACGACATTTTCTAAAGCAAGGGACTGAAAGTAGCATTAGGAATTCAATAAGTGCTCTGTTGACAGAAGCTACACTTTCTCGGACCGTGCACAGAAGGAGTGGCAACTTTTCATTATGCTACGCAGATCCAAACATAAGGACATATAAAGCAAACCCAACTAGTTAAAAAAAGAATTAAAAACCATTATCTTAACGAGCAAACGTGTGTTGAGAAAATAGGAGTTTTAGAATACCGGACGCTACTTTACCGCGTGTTACGGATGGCAAAATAGCGAGGATTGCGGCGAAAAGTTTTAAAATAGCGTTTCTCTACAGGGGACTCCCCAAAACGCAAGCATCTCGCGCTTAAAGCGCCACCAAGATGTCGCGACAGGTTTTATTTGTAAGTTAGAACGTTATATCTTGAAAATTAAACAAGTTTTTCGTCTAGAGTAACATTTTTATAGTTCTTTTATACTCAATGCCGCATGTTTTGTTTTTGTCACTGCCAAGCTGCTCTGTTGTACTTACGAAGGCCAGACAATCCAGAACCGAGGCATGCATGTCTGCCGCGATCGTAAGTAGAGCACTGCACGGGCCGGAATTTCTAGGCCCGACCCGGCCCGGTAGAGGTACGGCTCGGGACCGGCCCGAGCCGATAGAATATTTAATTTCTTGGCCCGGCCCGAAAGAGACACTGCCCGGGCCCGGCAGAATTTTTAGTCAGAAGCTCGAGCCAGGCCAGAGCCTGAAATTTTTTTTTTTAACGTAAGCCTGAGCCGGTTTGAGTTTGACAGATTATATACATGAGCACGAAAAAGTTTGCAGGCTTTAATCTAAAAACTCTCTAAGCATAAAGCGAGCATATTTGATTTAAATTTATTTCAAACTTAAACCGAGTTATTTTTTTTTTTTGACACGATAAATATCTTGATTTTGACGATGATGTATTTTCGAGAATATGGGCGAAATATGCACTTCATAAGTAATTTTAAGAAAAAAACAACTGGGCAATATTTTATTTATGAATTTCTTGAAGAGATGTTGGACTTTTCGTTGTTCAACTCGTTTCACAAAAAACTTTCCTGTCTACATGTTTATTTTTTAAGAAACAATCAGAATCACGCTAGTGCAGCTTCAAAAGTCTGTATAAGCATAAAATTATATATACAGGGTGAAACAAGGAGACGGCAGGCTCTTTAAATCAACCGGAAAATTCGGTTTCTTAACCTATCGCGGTACGACTTTGTGCAGCGTTGCCCACAGATGTATCCTTGTATCCCAAACAATGGTCACTATAAAAAAAAGAAAAAGCTTTATTTCTTTTTTTGTTTCCCACCTTCAAAAATAACAACAAAGCCAACCTTACAAAGAAGTATTTGTAGTTTCCAAGACTGACCTTCCAAAAGCCCTACCCTCTTTTTCACTTGCTCGTGTTGCGGACAGCAACATCGAGATGCAACTGTTGTTAAGTTCGAACAAGGGACTTTGTTCAATTGAAACGTGTGAGGGTGTTGTAAAACGTTTGTACAATGTTAGGTAAAAGTAGATTCGGCTCGTCTGAATCGTCCACTACAAACATGACTATGGTTAAAACCTGAGATTTTTTACTTGAATATATCAACAAATGAAAGCCTGCTTCCACTTGTTTTCTTCTCCTGTTGCCCTTCCATGACGACATACAAACTCGTATGTTGACTACTATAGGATAGATTAAAATAAAGACTCTGCTTGATTTCACTAAATATAGTAATTAGCAACATACAAATGTAACGTACACGTAACGATACGTTCAATTCTTTAAACTGTAACGGGAACGAGTTCCTTTTTCACAGATGGAACTTGTAACGGGAACGCGTTCCAAAATCATAAGGAAAGAGGAACGAGCTTTCGTTCCTTTCTTTGAGGAACGTGTACAACACTGATTTTAGAGTATTGCCCTAAAATTCCTTCAGAAAAGCAAGCAATGCAATAGGGTATTTTCCTCTAAATTGTGACTGTATCTGAGTGTTTGATTCTAGCATTGAATTCAAGCTACAGAACTCTGAATATTCACAACCCCATTGATGTACAACGATGGTGTGTTATGTAACCTAAGCTAAAACAATTTTCGCCATCCGAAAATATTGAAAAATAAGCGTAACACTGTCGCATAATTAACTTGACTAATGTACTTTTATACATGCTGGAATTCTAGTGAGGACACGTTCTTTGGACGTGGAAGAGATATTTGCCTCATGCAGCCCAGGCTACATAACACATGCATCAAATGGGCCGGTGTATTTCTGACGGGGACTATTTTTACCTCAGCTCGACGTCTGACAAATATATCAGCTTCGTCCAAAAAAAAAAAAACTTTCCAAAAGCACAGAAACATGTTCCCATTAATCCGATATGCATTTACATCGTTCTGACAGACGTATGTCTAATTGGTTCCTATTGCTCAAATATACATGCACAATTGGCCTAGACATTCCTGTTTGGCCAACAAAACATTTCGTTTGACTGATAAGAATTCCTAATGGTCCGATAAAGTTCCTATGGGAGCAGTCCAACCTCCTATAGACCGTTTTACTGAAAGAGGGCGAGAGAGAAAAGGGGAAGGGCTACCGGCGCTTTCCTCCTTTCTGATTGTGTAGAAAGAGTGAAAGTCCCGGATGAGAGGCTTGGCCGGTGTTAGGTGTCTGCTGTGCCCCAACTTCGTTCGCGCTTTCTTTTCTGTTTTAAACTCGCAAACTTAATTAGAGCCACAGGCTTCGATGGCGACAGTTCCCCGGTCATCGGGACACCATTGCTCGGTCGTAGGGTGCACGAATAACGACAAAAAGCGTCGAAAACTGTCCGAGGACCTACGTAGCTTGCACGGAATCCGACAAGGCGAGAGCGGCTGCAATGTCTTTAAGGTCCATCGCTTTCCACATGACCCCGGTCTCGGCGGCAGTGGATTTCGTCCGTAAACCGAAAAGCGTTTCCTCAACGCCATCCTCTCGACTGTGCTCGGAACATTTTGTGAATGGAGCGCGCACCGAATGCTGCACCGCCGATGAACATGAAGTTCGCTCGCAAGGTGCGTGCCAGTTTTCTCGTGATAATTGCTGTTTCAGCTTGTAAAATTTTGTAACTGGATTTATCTTAATATTAATAATTTGCAGGGGTGACTGACTCAATTTTATCATCTACAACACTTAGTTGAAGGCTCATTTCCGCCGCCGGGTGAGGCCATAAATTGTTGAAAAGGTAGTTCTATCGGTTTTCCTGAATCGCGATCTCCTGCGCGATACCAGAGAGCCGGCAAAAGCGCTCCTTGGAGTGGCGCTGGTGGGTTGTTTTCGTTGATTGGGCGCTTTGAAGCGCTGGATAGTCGCTGCAGGGTACGTCTCGTGTGTTGCGATCTGCGTTTCCGAGCCCAGTGGGCACGTTTCTTTGTTCGAGTAATGGCATCCGCCAGTGCGGCGACGGGGAGAACAGTGGCAGCGAACGTGTCAGCGATAGAAATTGGAGGTTGGTACTCAAAATATTGCATCAAATAGTAAAATAATTCGTGGCTGCCTTGAGGTTTTCGGCGGTTCGATATAAGTACATCTAGAACGTCTTCGTCGTTCATCCGCAAGGAAATATAGGAATACGGACACGCAAGATAAAAGCAGCGCGGCAAAACGATCTGTAGCAGCTCCGGGTGTTTACAAAAGTTAATTGAGGTTCCCGTTTCGTGTATCGCTTGTTGATTACTACTAAACGGCTACGTTGAAACAGGCCTATTGCAAGCAAAAATTGATGAATGGTTCATCATTTCCAGTCATACGGAAAGCGATGGAGCTTAGAAACATTGCAGCCGCACTCGCCTTGCCGGATTCCATGCAAGCTACATAGGTCCTCGGACAGTACTCGGCGCTTTCTGTCCTTATTCCTGCACCCTATCACCGAGCAATGGTGTCCCGATGACCGGGGAACTCTCACCATCAAAGACCACGGCTCTAATTAAGTTTGCGAGTTTAAAACAGAAAAGAAAGCGCGAACGAAGTTGGGGCACGGCAGACACCCAACACCGGCCAAGCCTCTCATCCGGGACTTTCACTCTTTCTACACAGCCAGAAAGGAGGAAAGCGCCGGTACGCCTTTCCCCTTTTCTCTCTCGCTCTCAAAATGGCGCTACCCGCGATAAAACGGTCTATAGGACCCGGGTATGCATATTGGCATCAGTGGCGTCACAAAGGGGGGGGGGGGGGGCGGACCGCCCCGGGTGCAGCGCTCAGGGAGGTGTCGCAGCGGGCCACGAGAGGGGAGAGGGGGGAGTCGCGGCGGGCCACACGAGAGAGGGGGGGCGGGGGTGGGGTGTTCGGGGGGGGGGTTGTCGCTGCGGGCTCGCCCCGGGTGTCGCTGACCCTCGTGACGCCACTGATTGGCATTCCTATTCCTCTTTATTTTAATGCGTATTGAATTAAAACAAAATGACAGCTCAGAGTCCATTAATCAGCCAAGAGTGTATTTCGTCTTGTTCTTACTGGTTTTTATTCTGTGGAAACTTGGGATTATGTTTCTGTGAGATTGTGTGAGAGTTTGTTTAAACTTTTGCGCAGTATTAGTTCAACAGTTGCTACTTATAAATGTTTTGAAAAATGTTCTAAGCAGCACTCTGTATTTGTAATATTAAACAGCAGTGCTTCCGAAACTGTGAGGCGCGAACCCCATGGGTGTCGTGACTGATCTAGCGGAGTGTCGCAAAACAACTGCTGGCTTGCTTCTTTTTTTTCCAATGGTTTTAAATTTGTTAACTGTTAATTACCTGTATTACCTGAGAAACTAAATTTCAGAGTCAATTTCAATATGTTACTGCTTATGTACTGAGATGGTAAGACTTGTGGTCTAGAGAAATGCGAATGGAGGAGGGGGCGGGATCATGGCAGGATATATTTTATATTTTAGTGAATTGCGCGCGTAGGGAAGTTTGGGAGCAGATGCTGTATGTTGAGTCATTATGTCTATCGCTGTGTCATTTTGATCGCCCGAGACAGTGTGCTAGTTGAGAATGGGAATAATTGAATATGTTTTGATTTCATAAAATGGTTAATAAATGGTTAATAAATATGAGAAGTTATTGGATTGCAATTTTGAACATGACTTTCTTTGAGGAGAATGTCTTCTGAATAGCAGGCAATCTGCATTCATGATTATCTTCACCTTTGCCTTTATCGAATTCCTCCGCTGTGGATCAGCTGATGTCTATTGGGTGCCTTATGGTAGAACTCACTTGAGTGTCTATGAATCAACTCAAAAGAACTGATATTGCATTCTTAATGATAATACTTTTTTGCATGAGTAATCAGTACATTTATGAACTCAGAAAGAATGGATATTGACTGGATAACGATAAAACTCATTGGAAATTGTTATGACCAAACTCAAAAGAATGGATATTGAGTCGGTAATGACAGAACTCATTGCAATTTGTAACGAGTAAACTCAAAATAATGGATATTGTGTACTTAGTGTTAACACTCATTTGAATGTGTAATGAGTAAACTCAAAAGAATTGATATTGATTGGGTAATAATAAACCTCACTTGAATTTGTAATGAGTAAATTAAAAAGAATAAATATTAGTTTTGTAATGATAAAACTCATTTAATGTTGAGTTACTTTTGAGTTTCATTTGACTCTATAAAAACACATTAGAAGCTCAATTGAAACTCATTGTTCATTTTTGTAAGGGAAGTGTGCATGCGTTGGGTTCTCATGGGTCAATGAGAAATATGGGCGGAGACGCTGAGGCGCCTGCAGACGGTTTCGTACCCTCCTCGCCACCTATATTGCTAACGCGGCCACGACCAAGCAAGTTGGAAACACTCTGCAACCTAGGAACACTGCAACGATGCGGCATTCGCGTTTTTTTTTCGTTTTTAGTTTAGCTTGTTTTAAGGTAAATCTGGGTAGGGCTTTGTTCAAATAAAGTTTAAGCGAAATATATAACCTTCACGGAGCGCTCATGCTCTTACCGTGCACAAAAGAGTGCGGCGATGTTAGACGTTGGCACGGAGCCATCGAGGGTTGCTCCCAGGTCTTCGAACGAGCGGGTTAAGGTCCGTTTACACACTTACGTTTATTACGATTGACTGAAACAATACCGGTTTTTAAGCCTCTTGGAACGGCTTAGACCGGCTGTGCTGCTATAGAACCGGTCGTAAGCCGTCACAAAAAACTTAAAACCGGTTTTCACCCTCTCCCTTCCAGAAGTCAGAAGTGGGTCATAGGGCCTTGAGGCTCTACAGGAAATGCTGGAAACCCATGGCGAAAAAGATTCCTCTTCACGTGCCGCGTGTGGCGGTTCTTACGATTATCTCCGGCCGTCTCCTTCTGCCGCCCCTTCCTTCACACTCCGTCACAAACCGCCAACAAACATCCAATAATCGAGCGCCTATCTCTGTCAGGCAGCTTCTGCTCTGCGCGGATGGAAATATAGCAGGAACGACGCCGCTCGCGGACCCCAGAAAATTCACGTCCAGCGATTTCGGCAAAAGTGGCACGGACACCATTTGCGTCCTCTAGCCTCCACATATGTACCCCGTTTTGCCAGACTACCACACCACATTCTGTACCTTTGTTTTTTGCTGCGCTAGTACATCAAAGGAGCGATTTTCTTTTAAATTGCTTGGAACGCTGTTTGCGGTGAATACATGACGCGGTGGCTCGGTCGTTGCAGTAGTTTCGGTTTATTTCAACGGAGCTGACACGTCTGCCTTAACGAGGCTTTGAACGGGAAAACAATTTAGTACCAGAACAAAGCAACAGTTTCCCACATACTGGAAGTTCATTTGTTCATGATTGCAGCGGCGGCGTAAAAGGCTTTATTGAAAGACGGTATTCACTCTTTCGAATCAACTCTCTTTGACATGTGAGTTACACGAGATACGAATATATATAAAGAAGGCAAACACATTAAAGAGAAATGAAGCGTTTTTTATTGAACCGAGCAGCTGCTTGTCACATGCTTTGACCTCGATCAATTAAAAAAAGTGTCCTCATTTGACACGGAATTAGTCTCTGGGCTCGTCGTATCATCCACGCCAATGTCGATGACAATGATGACAAGAACGTCATGAATGATGTGGTCCAAGTCCATCATCCTGTCCTCTTTAGCAATAGCGTGATAACGACAGCGTACCCACTTGCCTGATTTAACTTGAGCAAAGGCTCCCATAACCAAAGGTTTTTGCTCGTTAATTTTTAAAGTTTTGTTATCGGAGGCAACGTACAGTTTCACCTGACTCCAAATTATCTCTATGGGGTTCACCTCTGCAATGGTAAAGTGTTAAGCTCAAAACTGTGGGACCGATTTGAGCAGCAACTTGGACAATGCGATGATGAAAGTTCTGGTTTTTTATATTTTAAAGAAGTTCGATACCAGGACCAGGTGGATTTTTTTCAGTCGCGCAACTGCCACCTAGCTATGTTTGGAGATTTGTGTTTGTCCTTCATCCCCCTTGTTCCCCTTCTCTAGTGACTACTATCCTTAAGAACAGATACTAGAACGTCGGAAATAAAACGCATTTTGATATTTGAGTTTCAACAATTAGAAATTTCTCAATATATTGCATTCATGAGATTAGTAAGAAAACATAATTCATAAGTAGGGTTTATTCAGTAGATTTCATTTCCAAATGCTTGAGTGGTTTGGAGCTTCAACTGCGTCAAGTTGTCGAACTATAGACAACTTGCGGGTTTACAGATACATTATTATTTCACGAATTCATTTGAAAACAAAGTTCTGTGCTTGTATAAGAATGACCGATATTTTTACGCGTACAGCACTATTCAGAACTAGAACCTTGGCGCATATGAACTCCGAACAAACATGTACCGGGCGTCTCGGAGAAGAACTGTACTATTAGGCGTTGCTTTGGCAGTTATTGCTCAAGTTTGGCACTTACTTCGGTACTCCTGTGGCGAACCAGAGAAAAGCCGAACTTTGGCGTACCCTAGTATCGCCCAACTAGAGCTATAGTTAGGCAATGTACTTTGGCACTGACAAGCGCCATGGAGCAAAACCTAGCTGGTCCCAAGTTAGGCCCTTACGTTTTCCACACTTTCGCCCATGTTGGGCATTTCTCTGGTGTGCTACCTACATTTTCTTTACCGCAAGAAAAAACACACACACACATTAAAGAACTGCATCGCTAAGTGATACGTTTCCCCATAAATATAGCGCTAGCAGTTTGAACCAGGTGCCAAAGTATCAGAGCTTGCCGTTACCTGGTCCAAAACCAAAATCATTAATCTCTTTGCATTTGTATGCGGAAACTGAGTCGACCTCTATTGGAAACCTTCGCATTTTCAGCATTACTTTGCGATACACATTATTCACATATTTATTTATTGTGATTTTTTCGCAGCGCCTAAAATGCACTATTGCGAAGAGGGGATGACTACACATTTTGATAAATTTGCAAGCGGTAGCGTTCGAGGAGGAGCTGGTTTGGCTGACTCCAAATATTGTAGCGGGGGTTTACGCCGAGATATGGCCGAAAGAGCAATACAATCGTCATTCATTTACTTCGCGAGGTGACCAAATTCAACATGTGGCTTGGAACATGGTATTCGAAGCACCGATATCCCAGTAACTTGCAGGCCTAAATCGGCGTAACTTAGTTTAACGTAACCGTTTTTCCCACATGAGAATAATTTAGGTTTGAACCGTTAACATACACACCAGCTCAGCTTGATTACTGCAACATGAACAAGTTTCTACTGACGCAAAGGGGAATCACTGACTGAAATATGGCGATTGAAGACATCCAATTGTCCAAGCGTAGTTCATAGTATTTTAATTTCCTAGTATACGTGTGGCAGTTTCGATTTTAGCCCACCTCCAAAAGAAGTAAGAAATGTACATAGATCGGATCATAGATACACATAGATCGGAAATTCTCAGATTGTAGCTATGAACATTTCCATGTCGTACACTTGCTCGAAGAACTTAAAAAAGCAATCAAGTAGTTATTATGACTGGAAACCAACGCAGGTTTCTCCGTTTGTTCGACCACCATGTATTTTTTTTTTGCTAGCTTTAGCGAGGGGTAAGGGCATAGCTTACATAATTAAAAACCGAAGCTGTGAGAAATGGTACCAACTTCTAACTACGTGCATAATTGTCTCCCTTTTCTGATAAAATTAGCCCCCTCCCCGCCCCCTCCCCCTATTCCCAACGTTCCCAAAAGCATCTCTTATCCGGTGAGCCCAGTATGACTCCGGTCTATTATTTCAGCAGAGTCTACCCCGGCAAACATTAAAAAAAAGTTTATTTCAATCGCAACCACCACCTCATCTATAAAATTTGTAATATTTCCCGAACACATTTCTGAAGCCAAAACAGGTGTAACAAAACCTTTCTCAGACGCTCAGTAGGTGTATCAAAAACATTACACATACTGTCAAAAAAAATTTTTTTAAACATGTATTCGGTATGAAAGACCTGCCAAACACCATTAGATGTGTTTTGAAGTCTATTGTGCTGATCGTATATCCCTTTCGTGTGGCTCATCGGGGAACTCTTTCTCGTTTTACTGTGTGGTAAGGAGAGTTGTCAATAACAATGACGCGGCTTGGGCCGAGACTTGGGAGAAGCCGCTCCGTGAGCCACCTCTGGTAATGTCGACCATTAATTTCTTGATGGTAGTCCCCCGTTCGCTTTCTTGCTCGGAAAGCTTCTTCAACGCCTTCAACAAAACTTTTGTCGTTGATGTAGTATGTGATAACTAAACGCTTACCTTTACGAGTCGGATCATTCGGATCTGTAGAAAGGACTGAGCTTTTCGATTGGCTCGTGCTGGCGACCGTCGTGTCCACCCATACCTTGAATTTCGTGCGCCGGCATGGAGCCAGGTGTCGTAGGTGTAGTAGACGGATCTTTTTGTTAAAGGTACCTTTGTGATTTTGCGAACATGACCAGGACGTCACCGAATGATTGTGGGCACTCGATCAAAATGGAATATCATGACCGTTTGTTGTACCTCCAACCGAGTTTTTTTTTTACTGGGCGATGCAGCGTGGCTATCGATACGCTTTGTGGTCCTTCTTTTCGGCGATATACTTCTGCAGCTTCGCGATTGAAGGAATCGCCATCCTTCTGTACAAGCTATGCACAATTCTTCTAAGGATGCCACGATTAAAGTATACATTTATAGGGGCTAATCACCGCTTTCTCCCGGACTTAAAAATAAAGTTAACCTTTTCTACTTTTGAGTGTGTAGGTTTTAATAGAAATTAGTAATGTAGTATTTTTTAATTAAAATTGCTGAAGCATCGACGTCAATTTAGTGTTTTGTTCAACCAGATATGAACATTTCTACATACTCTCTACTTCATTTCACTTTAGTTGAAGACGCTGCTCAGGCTACGAGTCGATAGGACCAATCAGAGAGCTTCAAGAGGGCAGCTCTTGAAGCTCTCTGATTTCCATGTTTTTGCAAGTTCTATCATCGCTGAACCCCTCATAAACAAACCAGACCTAGTGACTTGCGCTTTTGAGGCTGCTTGATTGGCAGTATTACTTCGTAGCGTTGGCTGCGTTTAGAGCTAAGCTGAAACGAAGTATAAACGTAGTGTGGCGAAATCTGAAAGAGTATTTTGTTTTGAAGGGTCAGGAAACTTTTTCCCCAGAGATTTAGTTTTTTTTTGGATAAGCGTCATTTCTATTAATTATCCCAATATGACACTGTTGAATATTTGATTGAGTGCTCTATATTCAAATAACTTTGAGGTATGTAACTGTTAGCCGGAGAATGAAAAGCAACATAAGGGACGTAACGTTGTCATCATCTTTATTCAAGTTTGTTTAATAATTGTCCAGAAATTAAAAAAAGACACCATTAGACAGGTTGATTATGAATAGACAAACAAAACACAGTGTGCATGTGACTTTTCTTATGAGCTGAGTAGGTCGGGGTGTATGTGAGTGCTACCTTTTGAAGTGGGTGACAAGTACTAAATCCTCTCGAGTGGAAGGACGCAGATAATGAACGGTCTTTATGTCTTTAACAAATGGCTTATGTTTGCAATATTTACAAACTTACAAGCTCTGACCTCAAATTTCCATAAAAAATTGCTCTATTTCATATAAACTCAAATTATTCCAGTCATTAAGGAGTGGGACATCACAGATTTCCACTTTTATAACAACATACAGTAAACTGGAATTTAACAGCATGTAATCTTCGAACTGTCACGTGGGGTGTTTAGCACCTGACACTGAAGCAGCAGTTCACCAGAAGAGGACCACTGGTGCATTAGCACTGTTCTGTGTGCCGGAGCTTGGGTTTTGTGGGAGGAGCCTGATCGGCTGATTTTATGATACAACGAATTATGGTATCGCAAATATTTTCGTGTTGTGCTTATGTGTAGCCAAGATGAATCGTGGTTCTTTATATACATGATATTTGGGTTTTTCAAGATCCACATTCGCTACGTTGCATGGTGAACTCACGTTTTGTCGTGAACTATGACATCAAATACACACTTAAGCTTAGAACACACGCGGACACACGCAAACACGCAATGAAAAATGTTACATGATTAGTGAATAACGAATTTCAAAACAAGATAAAACATTAGGCTTCATGGGAACAAAACGATGTGTGATGAAAGTTGAGTCATCGATTAGCTTTTATACGGCTCATGGTTTGCTTACTAAAACAACGAAGACAATTTACAGACTCGGGTGGATCTCATTGCCCTGAGAAACAACAGTCCCATCTATGTAAATGCAGGGTTGACTAAATGCACCTCAAGTGCCACATCCCATCAAACGAAGATACGAACTCAAAATATACACTGCGTGGCGGGCATGTCAGAAATTGTACATGAGGAAAGGAAGTGCTTACATTAAATAAAGTGAGGAGCTATCTCACTTGAGCTTGTCTCAAAGAAACAATAGTTAGCATACCTGAATCTAGCATATATGAAAAAAATATATTGCACGTGGAGACTTAAATCTCAATATATTTGTGCGTCAGCCCTAGCGCTGATTTCGCTAAGACTGGTTTGTTAAATTGACTAATATTTTACTAGAGCAGTGTAACGCTAGTCCACCATGGGATTCTATTAAAGAACAGGAAAGATTATTCTCTTTTGTCTACGCGAAACTCTTGTAAAGGAAACTTGTTTAGTGTGTAGCTCTTACTTCAAAGAACACACGATTTGTAAATTGTTATAAGCACATTCCTTGTATGTTTCTTTTGGTTGAGACTAGGAAACCATTCGAGCAAGCACTCATCTTGTTGAGATAAACTGCACTGCTCATTTAAATCGAGTTTGATATAGCGAAATATAAGTTTTCTTTGAATCGTTATTGCGTTGGGTTTAAGACGCTGCATTCAAACATGCAAGAGCTTAGAAAGCACTCAAAACAATATCTTATACACGGAATATTTGTTATAGTGTATAGCGATAACAGATAAAAAATGTTTATTAATCTCAGACATGAGGGAACATATCTGCTCAAGAATGATGTTGAAATATTAAGGCGCCATTAGTGGGTACAGTTGTCTTTAAAGAAACTAAGAACTGATTTTTAAGCCTGCTCGGCATTCAATCTTCTTAAAGAGCCGTTGTTTGTTTTTCTGTTGCGGTCAAAAATTCACTTTCACAAAAGAAAATGGAATGCGTGAACAAATCTAAATAGCTTTAAACTGGCCGGGAGAAATAATCGGCAAGTATTTTTGTCAGGCAGTCCTGCAAGTCTTGCTGAACTTGCGCTTTTCGTCTGCATTCAACATAAATCGCATATTTAACCTCGGAAGGATTAGTTTTAATTGCAATGCTCTTCACCGAAGGCTGCTTTTTTGTGTCAAAGGATCCAACAGAGATGAATGTTCGTTGTTAGAGCGATAACCGAAAGCATCCAGCAGCCGTACTGACTTCCACGAAAATAACAATCGTGAGCCTTTCCTTCCAGCTGCCGGGGGATCAGTCGATGATGCTCTTCACCCAGGTATGGAATCTGTTCACTTTCGTGTAGAAGCCGTAGCTGCCCTTGTTCCCGCACAGGACGCTGTCGCCCCAGCTCACGATGCCCAGGAGGTACGAGCGGCCGTCCTTGACGCCCACCAGGGGTCCGCCGCTGTCGCCGTCGCACGCGTCGCGGGACACACCCCCGTCGTGGCCCCGGCGCAGAGCATGTTCTCGGTCACCTGGAAAGCCCAATCAGGCGGATGAAACAAATTTTGAGTGGCGTTGGGACCTTGCCGCCCTCTAGAGAATGCACGCTGTTTCTCACCCTATAAAAATAAATTATTCTTGCGCAATAACCATTGCACAGATATGCTTGAAAATGATTTCTCTTACGGAATTGACACGTCATCCAAAACGTGAAGCGGGACAAATATATCAACATAATTCAATATTTTTAGATTATGATATTGATTAAATTCCACTTTTTTGAATTTTCTGTTCGCAAAATACAAAGGCCATTTTAATTATAAGAAGGTTAAAATTGTTTTACAAAATCAACTGAAATCAAAATTATTTATGTGCATTTATGCGTTTCAGACTCCACAACGTCACATCTGTCACGTGACCTCTGGCTTTTGTATATACGGTATTATTTTTCTGATCTGTCATCTCTTTTTTAGTATACCTGAAGAAGACCGTATGGTCGAAACGTCGTTTCCCTCTTTTCCTTTGGCACTTATCTTTCACTTCATGTCCCTACTAATACACTAACAGTGCCCGGCAGAACCCCACATATTTAGTTTTGCTCGTTTGCCTACTTTCTTGCAGGCTTTTTTAGCTTTGCTAAATTCCTCTAGGCCACAAATGTTTCAGTCTAAAAGTTTTCATTCTCTTAGACGTCACGAAATGGCCACTTTTGCTCTGGTTACAACAACAATAGGCGCAATAGAATATAGTGTGGACAAAGTTACCTTGGACATGGGCATGCCGATCCTTATTGCTTGCATTAGTAATAATGCGCCGAGGTCTGTGAAATTCGGGTTCGTGAGAGGTTAAGAGAGGACTGTTGCAATTAAGGAACTTTGCCGGTTAACTGGTGACATTTCTTCTACTGACTAATCTGTTAATCAACCTACGTAGACGATGAGTAAAACGCTGAAGTCTTGAGAGTTTGAACATATTACACAGGGTGATTAAGCTAACGTTCGTCAATATTTAGAAGTGCCAGTGCACGCTTGACTTTTCAAAGCAACAAAGTGGTTTTCACGGTTTTAAAGGTGCCCTGAGGAGGATTTTGAGATCGCCAAATGTGGCGATAACTCACTCTGCGGGCTCAAGCATCCTATTAATCTATAGATCGTAACCATGCGTGTTATATTTTTCTATTAAAAAAAGCAAAGATCGAAATTATCTCCGGAGATGGGAGGAGCATTGGGCCGGCAGCCAGGACGGCCTGTGACCAATAAATACGCGCCATTTCGTTGACATTGCAAAAGCTGTCAGTACAAAATGTGTACACTTCTGTAGATGATAAAAGCAAATAAGAATAGTCGGAAATGGTTTTTTGTTTTTTTCACGGAGAGAGGACATAACACTGCAATAATCGTCTCAAACACAATAAACAATGAATTTGTTTCTTCCTTTTGCGGAAGTGATGTGTTTGGTCGTCAGCTATTGAGCGCTTGAACGCGCGCTCGCTGGGTTAAATCGTAGTCCGGGCTGTATGGGCAACGAGCCGCGCACATCCGAGATATCACTCCGCGGTTCCACCGGTCGGAGTTGGGAGGCTCCTTCGCCTGCTATACCCCTTTTCCACAATGACGCAGCCATCTTGAATACCGTCACTTCTGGTATGCGGTAAAACATCGTTTCGATCTGTCCACGCCGCTGGAAGTTGTTGACGAAAAAATGTGTGATTGTCACAGACTTTTATTTTGCCTCACCTATATTTTCTCGCTGATTCCAGGTTGAAATGTTTCATTATTTTTTCATCCAGAATACCAGACACGGGACCCACGCGCCTAAGGACGACAGGAAACAGAAAATCTCTATTGACTGACGGTAGTCCTGGTTTCGGAATGCGCTCCTCCCATCGCCGAAACGAAATCGATGTGTTGCGATCTTTGATCGCTTTTTTAATAGAGAAATCGGCCGCGCATTGTCATAATTTAAAGATTTATAGGATGCTTGAGCCAGCAGAATAAGTAATCGGCCATATTTAGGCGACTTGAGAAACCTCATTAAGGCACTTTTAACGAGTGATAAATAATTTTTTTTGTTGCGATGGGCTAAACTTGCAAATGAACGTAAACAAGTTAGCTAACTTTGTAAATGATCATTTATGCATGAACGTAAGCCAGTTGAGAAAGATCTCATAGCGCCTTTTCTCCGAAAGTAGCTCTCGTGTGTCTAATTTTTTTAGCATAGCAAACAGTGTGCGAGATTTAAAAAGAAGTCCTATGAGACTGAGGGCACTCGCATCAAAGTTCGGTAGATTTTAGTAACCTAAACGTTTTTTTTTTTAAAATCATGAGCATATATTTTTTAACCATTCTTTAAAACAAACAAAAAAATTTAGACACACGAAGACTACATATATGAAAACGACACGACGAGGTGTTTCTAAGGAGGCTCTACAAAGTCGTAATGGTGTGTTAACGGTACAAATTATTATTCAAAATGTTAACTAATTAATCTATCATGATTAGCCAGTTTTGCCCATTGCAAAAGGTACATTGGCTTGTTCAACTGGAATGTGGGCATCGGAGACCATCAGAGTTTTCTCTGGTATCCTGCAGGGCTCTGTTTGTTCTGGTCCTCTTCCTCCTCTTCATAAACGACATAACCAAACACATAGATTCTAACATTCAGCCATTCAAATACGACTGTGTAATTTCCATTAAAAAACCTGATTTGACGGTCATTTAGTTCCTAATAACTCACGCCAAGTAATAAATCTCTGATGCACCCAGTGAAAGATGAATCTGAATTGATAATGTATTGTTTTCTCAATGACAAGAATAAACAAAAACTATTTTTGAATTTACCTACGGTTGTATTGCTACACCTTCACGCGTACGTCAGTGTGTAGGTATAATAATAACCTCTGACCTAAAGTGGAATCTTCGTGTAAATCAGGTAACATCGAAAGCTCTTAGAAGATTAAGGTGCCTGAAACAAAGGCAGAAACTAGTACTGGCTGGAGCAAAATAAGTTGGTGGCCTTGTTGGTTGAACTTCATAAAAAACAATAGCGCGAAATACACAGAAGAATGGAGAACAGGACAGGACAAGCGCTATCATAAGAAATAATAGCGCGAGAGACAAAGGACAAGGGAGGATCGGGCAGGACAAGCGCTTGTCTTGTTCTGTCGTCCCTTGTCCTTTGTCTTTTACGCTATTAGTTTTATGATATCGTTTCTCCTGTCCTGTCCTCCCTTGTCCTTTGCCTTTCGCGCTATTATTTCTTATGATAGCGCTTGTCCTGTCCTGTCCTGCCTTGTCCTTTGTATTTCGCGCTATTATTTTTTTTAAATTTTATACTGGTTGGAGCCGCCACTGCTACAATGCTCCTAGCTTGCACCAGTCTTGTTAGGCCGACACTTAAATATGCGAAAAGCGTTCTGTTCCATGATACAAAAACTAACATAAATAAGCTTGCAAGTAAACAGTCAAAAGCAATACGTATCATCTTCAATATATGCAGTCGTATCAACACCCTGTCGGAACTTTTCAATACAGTTTCTTTTCTAGCCCTAGCTACCAGAACCAAACACCTAACACTTAAGTTTATGTATCTAATACAAAATGATGCCGTTAAAATTTACAAGTATACGTACGTTTCTTCTTCTGATACTGGGCCGACTAGACACAAACATAGCAAATCTTTATCTAAAAACTGTTTTAAAAGCAAATTTGTCCGTTTTTTTTATTTAGCCATAAATAGTAGTATCAACTTGATTATACCATTAAAACAGCTTGATAAAAATAATTTCGATCTCAGATACATTTTTGCTAATGGATTCATAACATAGGATCATTCGATTGCCATGTATTAGCGTCTTTTTTTCTCGAAGATATGCATGTATAATATGGGTAGATTGAAACGAAATATGAATGTATTTTTATTTTTCATGTATGTTGCACTGCTACTTGCGCTGAATTCGTGCATTATTTGGTGATCACACAAAAAGCTGCAATGTATGTGTTCTGTGTATCATAGTTCTGTTTACTGTATAAATTGCTTATTTATCCTATGTAGTGTTACTAGCCTTTTTTTCGTGAATGTTATGATGAGGAGGTATGAAATATTATGTATGTACGTAGTGCTGTTTCAAGCTATTACCCCTCATATGTATTGTTAGTATCTTCATATTTAAAAGAAAAAATAAATGCATTTAAAAAGTTTTATAATTATTCGGTCTTAATTAGCCAATTTCGCACATCTCGAAAAGTGTCTTCGCGTCCCCTAAACACTAAGAACAATATTGAATTATTTCAATACGCGAAGCGTGCAGCAGCAATTTGAAGTCTTGGGACTAGTTAGCTGGAGAACGGAAGCGCCGCAATTGGCATATCCTTAGCTATGCAGAAACAGTAGCCTTTATTCAAGTCATTCCATTCAGTGTATTTGTTTTGTCACGCATTTAAATGCCGTTAGCTGAGCAAAATTCAAGCTAGTTGAACAATCATTGGCGGGCCAATTTAAGTCATCGACCAATCTCGGATAATGCTATTTTTGTGTTTCAAGTTTTGAACGTAATTATGGAGCTTAGAGAATAATGTAAGGTTAATAAGAAGCTACTGCCGAAAGGTTTCACTTTCGTATTCCATAGCCTCACTAGATAAACAACTTGGTCATAAGTAGAATTCCGTGTTCCGGAGTTTATTTTTTGTAAAATTCGGAGGGAGTTTTTTTCGGAGTTAATATTTTGCTAAAAATTCGAGATCTATCGGAATCTTTTTTTTTATATTCTAAGGTTTCCGAAATTTAGAGTTTAATTTTACGCTGTTCTTATCTTTTAATGAAAATAAATAATGTCTGAACAAAACGAACACTAAATGTATAAAAAAAACACCGGAACCGAATTTCCGCAGACGCTTTTGGCATTGCCGCCCTTTCAAATGACACCACTAATTGCCCCACGACAAATCTTCGAAACAATGTTGCTTCAATTAACGTCGGTATTTTAAAATAGCCAGACTTCTCATGCACGAAACCTTCGGCTGCCCTTCCCATCCTAAGATATCTACAGGTTCGCATCTTTCACTTTCATGAAAACACAACCCCTCCTCACATTAAAACACAACCTCTTCTCAGTTTGAAGCAAAAATGGTATAATTCAAACTGGAGACCGGAAGAGTGTCCTTTGTCGGGCTCTCAAAATGCACTGCCCAGTTTGCTGAACAAACTTTCACGAGATAAAGATAAAACTCTATCTTTTCAATAGTCCCAGATTTAAAAAACAAAACGAAATTTAATTGGCTTTGGTTTGAGGACCACGAACCCTGTTCCCTGACGACACTTAATCGTAAATTAATCATTTTTGCTTATTTTGTCATCGTGACGTCGAAATTCTGAGTTTTTTTTTTTAAATCTGAATTGTCGAAAATTTAGCCGGTGAGTGTTTTTGGAAGTTTATCGGTTTTAGCCGAAAACGCGAAACCCTAGGTGTAATATATCATACTCCTACGAGTGAAGTCGGGAGACAGAATAGGTGCCGCGTGTTTCGAGCCGCTCTGATCGAGTGTTCATTTCTGAGCTGTCTGAGCACGGAAGGCGCGCTAAGTTCCGCAAAAATTTAGCCAAGTCACGTCCGGCTTAATTTTGCAGTAACCCTTGGCTCGCAAAATGTTTAAGGGAGAATTTGAATTTGGCTGATGAAGTTATATACACCGATTCAATTTCTCCACTAATACGTTGAAGGAAAACACTTCAGATAAATATAACGTGTTGCAGGGCCGGTTGCACCAACGCCGCTTAGCGCAAAGCGGAGCTAAGCCGGAACCCAAGCTAAATTTCGGTTTCGTTCGGTTGCACCAAAATCGCTTATCGCTTAACCTAGCACTAAACTACTCTTATCGTAAGCGCTCAACATTGGGCGCTTTGCTTTTGGTTGTTTCCAACGTTGGTTGTTTCCAACGTTACTAGAACTCTCAGTTGGGAAACTCACCGTTGAAACCTGGCCGCTGGCGTCCACCGAGACCGAGCTAAATACGACAACAGCGCCACTCTGTATCATTTGTCTTAACTGTGGTCGCCTTGAGCTTTAGAAAGCATGTTTTTGCGTAAAAACAAACGGAAAAGACTCTTTGTATGAAATTTATTGGAGTTTAGTACAAAATGAAGGGCGCGTGATGTTTTTAAAGTTTTTAGTTTGCAAGGTTTTGCGGCACAATTAATATTGTTTTTATACAACCATGCCTCAGCGGTGCTTTCAGGTAGCGCGTCCCGACCTTGGTGCATTTTAACATCGGTAGTAAGACGCGGCGCGTCCGCTGGGAGACGGGGTGGCACCCTGTAACCTCTTCTACTGTATCTGCTTCGGCGCTAAATTGGCCGATTAAAGCCAAAATAGAAGTAACGTGCGATTCCTCGAGTGGCCGCTGCGGGAGAAACGGCGGCGTTGTGTTCGCCATTAGCTCGGTTCGCGAGGACAGATCGGGGCCACTTTTTCAGAGCAGTCTCTATGGCAGTTTCCCAACTGAGTGGTTCTAGTAGCGTTGGTTGTTTCCAATGTTTGTTTCTCAATCCTGGATTTAAAACATGGCGGCTGGTTTGTGGCGGTCGACGCGGTGGACGAAATTGGTTGTACACAGAGTTTTTGGCTACAACAGCGTGAGAGTCTCGACAGAATGACCTTCGATTCTGACAAGGATGCAAAATATTGTTGCGTGAAGTGTTTATCGACCCCTGTTTTCAAGTTGGCTCTCCACTCTCAGTGCGTGTTAGCCCTAACCGAGATACGTATACGGAGCTGTGGGGCTGACGTCTCGTCTTCCCGTTGGTTATTCTGCCAACGAGCTTATTCGTATGTACTTACTGATTTTCGCATAACTGTAACGTATTGTTATTTACCACCTTGTTTATTTCTACTTGCAACGCATATCCTTCAATCCGATCAGCGCGTTGAATAGTGGCAGTACATGACCTCGGCGATCACCTGATTGTCGACATTTCTGCCGTTTGCATCAGATTGCGGCGCTTTTCAATTATAAAACAGCGAAAAGTCAATTTCTTTCGTTTTCTTAGTTTCGAGACAATCTTCAGTGAATTTTTAAAATCTTGCGAGTAGAATCTTGGCTTCAGAAAACTGTATCGTTCCATAACCGCAACTTTTCTGGTGATTGCGCCTTTTAGGAATATTTTGCTTTATATCTTTCATTCGTGGTGACGACAACTTCAATTCGTGGCAACGACAACTCAACGACTTCTGTTCGACGATTTCTGGACATTTTCGCAGCTGCCGTGACGAGTTCGTCACTGTTTTGAACTTCATCGGTCTCAGGCATGACTTGATTTTAATAGTCACCTTACCTGCCTACTTATTCTCGATGATGTTTTATCTTCAGCGATGTAGCGAGTAGAGCGTCCTTCTCGCATTCGGTGAGATTTGGGGCCCCTGATGGCTCCTTTATCTCAAAATGTGAGCACGAAAACTACTGTCACTGTCAAAATATTCTGTTATCAACCGATATTAAACACACAATCACAGATGTAAAGAGCATTCGTGTTTATTTAAAGCGTTGACTCCTGTTTTTGAAAGTTCAGCGAAAAAATGGTTTAATTTGGAGACCATTAATTCGTTACTCACCGAAGAAATACAGCGGAAAAGCAGACGCCGACGACGGCTACAGCAGTTTCTTTGTTTACATCACGTGATTGCTCTCCGCCAATCGAATTCATCCTCTGAGCGTTCCCTAGTTCGCTCTGTTTGTCCCTACATTCCCTAGGCAAATCCAGCGTTTAGCTAGGGGCGCGTCTGTAAAGCCGGGTTAACGTTGGTGCAACCGGAATTTAAACTCGTGCTTATCCGGGCTCGGTTTGGGGCGCTAGGCCGACTTAGGAAGGAGCCGCTTTGGGTTAAGGTAAGCGACGTTGGTACAACCGGCCCTCAGTATTGCAATGCACTTTGGTTGTACTATTGGGGCAAAATGAAATGCGAACAGAGGAGCGCGTGATTTGCCGCAGGCTGCGCCACCTGAAGAGTGTCTAGGGCGAGGGTGCGTGGCCTACTCCGATGTTCACGCCCTTCGCTCGCTCCCGTGTTTCGGCAGTGCGCCGCTCCGTGCGCTGAAAGCTATCACCGCTATCTTTGCTGGCTCAGCGCGTGCGGTGCGAAGAAGCTCGGCCCACGCGCCGAGCAGACAAAGATAGCGGTGACAGCTTTCAGCGCACTGAGAGGCGCACTGCCGAAGCTTGGCAGGTGCCGAGCGAAGGGCGTGAACACATCGGAGTAGGACACGCACCCTCACCCCTAGGCTCATCGTGGCGCAGCCTGTACGGCAAGCCACGCGCTCCTCTGTTCGCATTTAATTTTTCCCGATAGTACATATTTTCGGGACAGCTCTTTATGAAGACCTGTGCCTGAACAAAACTCCTTGTAAACAGAGCTGTAGTATCTGATAAAATGAGAGCGGCAAGTCGTGTCTGTTGAACGTCCATGCCTCAAGCACGCGCACCCTTGGCTTCAGCTGTGCATTGGCTGCGCACGCGTGTTTGAGGTGCACGAGCCGCTGAAGCGTTTACGAAGATAGGAAGCTTATGCTGGAGGTGGAACGACTAAATTTCTTCCCTGCAGGCTCTCTCATCTTCTCAGTAAATGTAGCGGCTATTTCACCTGCTCGGCCCTCGTTCCTCTCACCGTGAAGTTTGTGGACCGTTGGCATGTGTCCGGGGCGTGGATGGGCACCTCGACCTCCTGAAGGCGACTCGAAGCACTCCTTGAGCTCATGGTGCGTCCCCAGCCAGTGACGACGGCCTTCGTCTTGGGATGAGCAAAGAAGGTTCGCTCCACGTGTTCGGACTGTCCCAGACAAACTGGGGAAATGAGTTTGTTGAAGCTGATGTGGTCCGCCAGCTCCACCTAAGACACAGCGAGTAGAAACGTTACTTTTGGCCGCGAATGAAATGCGCGCTCACAAGGTCGCGGCGATATGGTCTAGGGGTGTCGTGATCGAGCTGATTTTCGCGTGGTAACAATGTTGGAAGGGACGATGATCTACGCTACGCAATAATTGACGTCGGTGCTCGGAATCTTTCTAGCCTCGTCTCAACACGGTTGCTTAATAACTTATAGTTTGCACTGTACCTATTGTAATTGTGGTACAATATTTATGCTATACTTTGAAAATCGGTTTGTGAGAGGTTTCTGCCGAAGAGGTGGCAGGACGACAAAAGGTAGGCCAATAGTTATAAGTAATTTTTACTTTCAATACACATTTTTAATTTTGTTCCTTAACTAAATATTCTTCATAAAATACAAGTGTTCCGAAATTCGCCTTTGGTGTATCGGAACACAAGGAGGGGCACGTCAAGCAAAGACAACATAAACAACTGGCAGGAAACGCGCAGTGACGAAACAGCCAAGCGCGCGTCGTCAGTGGTTGAGGCCGGGGGAAACAAGGGCACATGGCCGCATCTGAAGTGTAAACGAAGACGACAGGGAAGGTCTTTGTCGTACGTGTATTTTATTTAGTCAGTGTTTGAGTTCAAGCTTTTAACCTTCTAAATTATACTTCACATATTCTTTATAAAACGTGAAGTTTGTATTTTAAGTATGTAAAACATAAATCAGCAGATAGGAGAGGATAATGATTATAGTTAATGTGAGTCGATTGACGGGAAGCTTGTATAAACAAGAAAACTAACAAAATAATGACTTAGTCATGTTTATTAGAAAGAATTAAAGAAAAACATGTCTTAACAACCTTAAAAAAACAAACAAACTGTTTGGAACTCGACAATGTAAGAACCTGGGCACGGGCTGATCAGCATATTTAAAAGATGATATATATTACTCTATCACTTTTTAGTAAAATTAAACCCCTCCAACCACTTACTGCGTCCTTTTATGGGTAAATTTAAATTGAACATGGTAAAAAAACGCGTTTTTAGTTTGGTGGCAAGGAGAGCTATTTAATCTCCAACGACAACACTGACTCTGTAATAGTATTATTTTTTCCTTACCGCTTACTTATGCCGCTTCTTGCTTCTGTGGTTTAGCTCAACATTAAAGTTCAATTAGTTAAAGATGCTGGTTTTTCCGGAGCTGCTTTTTTCGTGATTTAGAATTAAGAATAATTCTAAACGCGTTAGAAATAACTTGGCAGACAGTTAGGAAAAGTTGACACAATATGTGTCGTAAGTCAGTTAATTTAGACAGCCCCGAATCCTGTGCTAAGCTGCTTGCCTTTTGATTCGTACATACTAGATGACGTGTATTTACATCACATCAGCGGCAATTAAATTGGCCTTGTTTCTGAGCGCGTACCTCTTTCAGCATACATTTCGCACCGACAAATGTGTTTTTCGCAGCCAGAACAAGTATTTTGGTCACCACCACGATGCGATGACGACGGGTAAAAGTCATGTATAAGACATTTGTGGGTATCCATCAATACATCTTGATGCGGCCAATGAAGAGAAAATACAATGCCCGTAACATGAAGTCTCGGGATAGAAATAAAATATGTGAACATTGCGGGCCTTTGCGGAACTGCATGCTAAGTCACGACCATACGTGCGTTCATCGGTTCTTTTGAAAAAAGTAGCACCGTCGTTCGTCACTGTCACCACTATTAGCAGAGTGGGCGACTGAGCGGCGCTCTACTGGCGCAAAGCGCGCTTTGCACGGATGGGCACGGAGGATGATATTGTCCTCCGCGGATGGCCACGGAACACCCTATCAATATTTTGCTTCAGCGTCCCGTATATTTTTAATACAATAAATAAACGGAACTGCTCGAAACCGAAACCTAAACTGGACTGGGAAGGAAAAAGAAATATAGGGGGGGGGGGGGGGCGGGCGGAGGAGAGAGAGTTGGTGGAAGTCACGTGACTGTGCAACTTTTGTTTTCTTCAATCAACGTGTTTACGGATTTTTAGAAGCCACAAAATATGGGGATCATATTTCTTTTATATTTTAATATTTAGTGTGTGCCTTCGATGACCCACTGCATTGAGCATATTGGGTGGTTGTGTCCAAACCATAGAAAACGGCCCGTGACCACGGAGAAGAGATTGAGCGCGACTCAAACCGACCAGCCCTCGATCAACGGTTTTCGGGCGCAAAGAAAATGAATTTCGAGCCGCAAATTGTGTTTTGGATGGTTGGGCACTCATATGTCATGCGCAAATAAACACCTTGGCCGCCATAAACACCCTGTCAGTGTCCCTTTAAAGGGGTACTACGACAAAATATCGGGGCTTGTTTCTTAGTCTATTCGTGTCAAGGGAGCTGTATCACGTCAGACACAACAATCTCTCGGTGAAAAAGACGCGAGAAGGAACTTTAAAACGAATTAAACGATTTTCAAAGAGCACCTGGTGGATGTCTCTAACGCCTCGTTCTTTATCCCCGTTTAGGAACCTTGACAGGTGGTGACGATAACTGTTTCGCCTCCGCCCACCGCAGAAGAGAAGAGGAGAAAGAGGAATTCCTCTTTCTCCTTCAGAAATGATGAAGATGGATTGTCATGCCCGTTTCGCTGCAAGTCCCACTGCGTCCGAAGCCAGAATCTGATGGGGTCACTTGAGTGGAGCCAAAAGTGCTTCGTCACGTTTGCTATCAAGGTCAACCCTGCACTGCGTGATTGCGCCGTGGCGCTTTTCTCCTGCGCCCCATTGCTTCAGCTATTGATAGCAAATCAACAAAGGGAACAGACGATGCACTTTTTGGCGATGCTTGTTTTGCTACCCTCGGATCCTGGCATAGGATGCCGTCAAACTTGGAGCGAAATGTAGTACAGTAAACGAGAACATAAAGAAATCCCAGACGACGGGCCAAAGTAACCAGCAGAGTCCTCTGCAAGCGTGACCGCTCATCTCGTTACGCACCAGCGCTAGCGTCGCCGTCGACGGTGACGAGCCTGTAGTCGGGGTGAATCCGAATGTCCCGCACGTCAGTGACGATCTCGCCGGTTCCTCCTTGTCGATGAAGAGCTTCCCAGCGCCACTTCAATGGCCGCTGTCCGCGGCGGAGGTTCTCCACGCAGTGGGCCGCCGTCAGCACGTAGCGTTCGGACACCAGGCTACCGCTGCAGAAAGGGTCGCCGTTTCGGTAACGAAGCAATGCTCTGACGGAGAACGGAAAGACGGAAAGAATTACGCATGTAAATATCGACATAAGCATGTCCGGTCAAGTATAGAGAACCTCGACGAGATGCGTCGATTATTGCAGTTTCGATACATGTGTCGTGATTTTTGTATTTCGGATAAAAGTGAGAATCTTGTAGTATACTGCCGTCGAGAGATGCACAACCCGCTCTGAAAAATCATCCTAATCAGTTCCATCATCTTGGTGTGGATTTCGGCGCGAAC